>BPLR01016389.1:0-52265 GCA_021605095.1 Caerostris extrusa
AAGCATTGCTTTGGGAAAATCTGCTCTTGCTCATTGAAAAATGTATAAAGTGATTTTATTTAAAAGAAAATGTATCTGTTAATAATGTGTAATAAATTTAAAAAAGTACACTCTAATGAAGTTTTTAATTTTAAAAATAAAAATAGAGTTTTTCTTCTATACCATATTTCCTTTTAAATTTTGTTGTTATTGCTTTTCTTGCATCAGATTTAATAGATAGGCATATTACACCTAGAATGCCTTGGCATGATATAGGATGCTTTGTTCGTCAGGTGCTGCTGCTCGAGATGCTGTGCCTGACATTTTATACAACGATGGAATTTTACTAAAAAGCATGTGTTAGCTTTAAGTGACAAATTTAAATTTATAAACCAAGCACATTCAATAGACTTGTTTTGTTTCATATTTTATTGAAAATTTTGATGTATAACATAATATATGATAAAATAATAAATATAAATATAATAATATCTGTATAAATGTGTATGTGCACCTAAATCTTTTGCATGATAAAATCTCCTCTCCCTAATAATTATGCATGTGCAAAAATTGTTTTTTACATAATTTTATTTTAATATTGTTGCCTGAAATTGTAGAGTTATATTATAATTTTTTAAAAGTTTTACATGCTTAATACCTGTAATTTTCATTGTATATCAAATTATTTATTTTCTTTCAACTTCTTTTGATATATTCTACATATAATGATGTATAATATAATGTGTATCTTCCTCAGTTTGAAAAAGCCAAATATTATGACAGATATCCATGTATTTATTCCAAAATCTTATGAAGGATGTGATAGTGTACCATGTTTAAATATCAGCTCAACAAAAAGTTATTTTTGTGCTAATTGTCAGGTAAGCAAGATAAATTATTTTTAAACTATCTATTATCTATTTAATAATAAATAATATTTTCAAATCATAGTCCATAGACTTTGATTTATCAGTATTTAAAAGTATTCTTTTATATTCATGTCACAAAATCCTTTAAATGGTTGTTTTAATAAAAAGTCAATCCATCTCTTGCAATTAATTTAACATAAATGCTAAATTTGTCATTTAATTTAACATTTATATTAAAGACATTTTGTTTATTGTATTTTAAAATTTTTTTTATTGATTTTTGAATCTTCATTTCATATTAATTAAAATTGTTATATATTGTTTTGTATGCTTGTTTTAATGATTTAACTTTATAGGTTCTTCGCAGCAGAAATGTTAGTACATGGTCTGCTGAATGAATGAAAGTAATGGAAACATTTCCCATCCATACAGCTGCCTTCTAGATGTAATCGCAATGCCAAACAGACAGGCTTACATTGAAGTAAGAGAAAGTTTCATTCAAATTTTCTAATTTATACATTGTTTGGTTTAGAAATTTTTCTAAGAATCTAGCTAATTGTTACCATTCTTCCCCTCCCTTTTATTTAACTGTTTCCTCTTAAATGTATATTGATAAAATCTGTTTCTGTTTTAGAATCACCTTTTTCATAACCCAAGCAACAGGACATAAAGATGTATTCAATGGAATAGGTGAAAAGCACTTTTCCAGCGTATTTTGTTAGCACATAAGTATGTACTGTTTTTACTTTTATGTTTTTAAATTCACATTTACTATTATTGCTGCTAATTTATATGTATTTTTCATTTGTCATTAAAAATTAATCATGTATGCAATTTGTATTTTTAAAGTTCATATTTAATGTTAGGCATATTTTTAAAACATTTTCTCTCTGTTTTAGTATATGTGCTTTTTGTTACCTTTATTTCATATATTATGATATTGGCAACATTTGTAAAGCAAGTATTGTATCGAATGCTTAAGCAATATATAAAATGCCTAATATTTTTTAAAGCATGAAGCATCCAAAAGAATTAAAAGAGTCAGAATAACAAGCTGGAAAAGGAGTTATAAAAGGACTTCATTGAAAGTACATAAGCAAAACAATAAAAGAAAATATGAAGCTAAAAACAAAATTTTATAAAAAAATAATAATAAGAGAATGAAAGTAGTCTATTTGCTACTATATTAACATGTTGAATTGCATTTTCAAACAAAAAGCGGCATTAGAGATTACATATACACCTGACAAATTCTTGGCCACTTCCTGGAAACTGAGCAATAGCAACTAATAGAGAAATATTTTGCAGTCAGAAATGTCTATATTTTTGAATATATTCTTTAGACGAAAGTGATTTCACATACAGTTGCTTTAAAATCCTTCAGAAGTTTCTGGTTTTCTAACAACTGCAAATTGATTGGGCAAATCATATTGTTCATTGTAGAAATCAAGACATTCTGTTTTCAAAAGTCATGTGATTTGCTACATAACATAGAAGCTTTTATTGTTGGGAGTATGTTAGATCTCCTTTGTGATTGTATTAAAAACCTAGGAAATGTATGAAATTTTAATAGTTTCATACTGAGTCCAAAATGCTAATCATTTTATGCAATGCTGCGTCTTTTATGCATTGTCAATAGTATTTATATGATTTTTGAAATTGTTATTTATTTATTTGTTTTAATTATTCTTGTTTAATACTGATAATTTATAAAGTGCCATGTGTTCACAGATTTTAAATGTATTTTCAGTTGTTTGATAATATTAGAAGTAATAAAATCATCATTTAAGTATTATAATCACTTTTATGAGTGTATATATTTAAAAGGAAATCAATTTATAAAAAAAACATTAATCAATATGCTTTGTAAACTTAGAAAAGATGTTCTTTGAATATTTTTTTTATGTCAATGCAAATATTATTTCTTGAAATGATTTTAATAATCTGATTCTCTATCAATTTTCACAAAAATAAAAATATAGTATTAAAATTTATCTAAAAAAGAAAAAAATGTTTTGATATTTTAAAATGTTCTTGTTGGCTTCAAATAAGCAAAATGTAATTTGTGAAAAGTAAAATTGAGAGTTTATTTTAATTAAATTTAATATAAAATTCATTTAGATTTTGTAAAAAAATTACCATGCTTTTCAATAATAAAGAAAAATTTTATTACAATAGTTTTTGATTTAGAAAATCTATTTATAATACTTTGAAAACTGTATTATTCAAAGATATTGCCTGAAATAATTAAAAATGGATGGAATGTAAAAAATAGATTATAAATAAAAAACGCTGTGTTGTATCAGATTTCCTTTTAATAGAGACCCAGGAAGAAGTTATAGAAAAACATGTAAAAGCAATTGGATTTCTTTGGGTTATTAAGGTAACTCTGTTAACCACTAGTTTAATTTGGCAGCTTTTGCCTATAGATTGGAGTTTGTATTGATTAGAAGGCTGTGCTTGTTAACATACACTTTTCATGCTAGAAGTTTCTTTTCATATACTGCTAGGAATGTATCTTTTGAATCCATTCATAATATGCAAACCTATTCTTTCTATGCACCATCATTTTTCTCGTTTGGATTAATGCACTTTATATTAGTATGATGAGAAAATTTTTTTTTCTTTATAAAACTCTGTGAATGGCTGATTGAATATGCTTGATTATTGCTGAAAAGAATGAAATACTTTGTTGATTCGTTATTATTCCTATAAATATATTTGTACAGTCTTTTTTTTCTTTTATTTCTATCCCTTTCTCTCATTGCTTTTATCAAATATTCTCACTTACTTTTAATTCTATTGCCTATCAATATTTGCTTTGCATCTTTTATACTCTATTTATGATTACTTGTATAACTTTTATTGATGATTTTACTTCTGAAAGGAACAAAGAAACCTTTGAGTGTTTGTGGTTATGCCACTATTGCCAGCATTTGAAGGTGAAATTGGTACTGGAACTGGTACAGCAATACAAGCTATTACACACTGGAATTATGCTTCTATATGTAGAGGTGCAGATTCTCTGTATCAGAGACTTTTGCATGAAGGTAATTTTTAGGTTTTTCTTATTTATTTTTTTATTTTAAATTTATAGTATATGAAAACAATATGTAATGCCCTCAGAAAAAAAGAGATTATATAGTTTTTAATATAATATTTATAAACTCATTTTTATGAAAACATGCATAAAATATTTTTGTATTATAACATAAAAACTTGCAAATTAACAAATGCATATTACTTTTTGCTTTTCATAATCTGAAATGATTAATAGCCTATAATAACTTAAAATCATGTAAAAAAATAATTTAAAATTTAATTTGTATAATATTTGTGCAGATATAAAATAGGTACCTTTTTATTCCTACCTGCACATGCATTATACCTGTAATACGTTCATTATTTTTTGTTTTCATTAAAAAGTTCTCTTTTAAATTTTTTATTATTTTCTTTCCATTTTTATTTATGTTTTTTAAATCTTTTATTTATAGTTCTTGATGAATGTTTCTTGTTTGTTAATTTCTTTAAGAAATTTTTGGTTGAAAGTATATATATATATATATGTTAATATTAAATATTTTGTTTAATTTACAACATCATATGGTTAAATATTGTTTTAATTCAAGATAAAAAAAAAAAAAAAAAAGGGCATAACTTTTTCCAGCAGGTCCAAGCTAAAGAATAATTTTTTAAAAAAATATTTTGATATTACATCAGTAAACAGAATGTATATCCATTAGTACATCTCGTTTCATTAAAAATTAAAAAAAATTCATTCTAAGCAGATGCACATGTTCATAATTGAATAGATCAAGAGATAAATTTTAATTAAAAATGCCAAATGAAATCAAAAAAAAAAATCTGCATATTTTGTGTGGGAACAAATAAAAAAAGAATTAAATGTTTGTATAAATTCATAGTGGCTAAATGTTTTTGTGTTTAACTCTATTTTCCAAACGAAATAAAACAGCTGAAACTAATTTGTAGCTATCAAATTAATTTGAAATTATTCTTTTAGTTGGCTACCCAAATGCGTACATCACATTTTATGGCCTAAGAAAACATGGACTTTTAAATGATAAAATTGTAAGTTTCCAATTTTTTTTTTTTTTTTTATCAGCATTAGATATTGCTTATGTTTGAAATTGTCTTTTGTAAAGATAAAACTAATAAAATTTTCTTTTTTCTCATTTTTAAAGGTTTCAGAATTGGTGTATGTGCATAGCAAACTTTTGATAGCTGATGATCGAATTGTCATAATAGGATCTGCAAATATAAACGATAGAAGTCTGCTTGGTAACAGAGATAGTGAGATGTGTCTAATCGTGGAAGATGTAGACTTTGAAAAAACTGTCATGAATGGGAGACCATATGAAGCTGGCCGTTTTGCATGCAGTTTGAGAAGAACTCTTTTCAGGTATATAAAAAAAACACTGTTGGGGTTGTTTTTGTTCCCTTTGGATACATATGTATTTTTACACTTTTAAATGTTTAATTCTTTCTAATAATTCAGTGCAATACAAAATTTAATTTTTGTATTTTGTTTTATTGCTGATTAGGAACATTTAGGCTTGTTGGATAAAGGAAATCAGTCTGTAGATATTAGAGATCCAGTCTGTGAATCATTCTATAAGGAAGTATGGATCAAAACTGCAGCATTAAATACATCTATTTATGATAAGGTAATATTTTATTATTTCTTTTTTGATTTTTATATGGCATAATATATATATATATATGACCCACAACAATAACAGGCAATTCTAAATTATAATAAAATGTCATTATATTATAATAATTTAGCATTTTCAATAATTATTTAATAAAAACACTGTTAATAATATTGTATTTGTTTTTTAATATAAGAAATTAAAGTTTGCAATAAATGTGCATTTTTAATTTTATATCACTTAAGATTTTTTTCTTTCTTAATTTGACATTTTAATATTTATGTAATAACAAATAATTTATTTTTGTAAATCTATACCATTTAAAATTGGTTTAAGTTAAATAGAAACCTAACTTTTAAAAATATTACAATAGAAATCAAGGATTCATTAAAATTCATGATATGTAATGACTGAATGGAACCTTATCATATAATGAAAACTACCTATACATCAATTCTGTAGTTTCATGTAAACAAAATTTGAATATATTATTGTTTATAAATAATTAGTAATAACAATTTTTCTACATAATTAATTTTCAATTATGTATAGTATATCTTTTTTATTTCAATTATATAGATAATGTCATTTATGCTATGCAATCAATTTAAATGTACCATTTTATTCAAAATTTTAAAGTCTGCTATTAAAATATTTAAAAAATAAAACTAAACAATGAGTAAGTTTTGATAAATTATTTTACATTTAAAATTAGCTCATCTTGTTATTAATTTGTTATTCAAATTGAAATCTTAATAATTCACTAATTTAAATTATATGAAAGTATCTTCCCCTCCCTCATTCTATGTACATTCTGTAGGTTTTCCATTGCATTCCATCTGATGAGGTACATAGCTTTGCTGAACTTAAAGAATATCTTTCTAAACCAACCATGGCTGTTAGTGATCCAGAGGCTGCAATGAGTTTATTGTCAGGTACTCAAGGTCATTTAGTTTTGATGCCATTTTTTTTCTTGTGTAATGAAAATTTAACACCAAGTGCTGGAACAAAAGAATCACTTATGCCTGTTTGCCTTTGGACATGATTAAATTTACCTGAATATCATGTTGCTGTTGAAGAGTGATAAGTATTCAATCCATTGCCTGTGTATCTTATGAATCTCAAATTATTTTCAGCAATTTACAATAAGTATATATTATACAATTGTTATATTTGTGGAGCATTTATATCTACATTATTGTTGGATGTTGATATTTAGGAAAATGCACAAAGTATTTGTACAAAATTGCTTATAGTATTTATATTTATATATCTTTTGCTTAAATGTTTTGTGGCTTTAAAGGCTATAATTGTATGTTAATTTCTTGAGTCCCAAGCAGTAATTTATCAAATTAAGTTTTGTTTAGTTTCTACATTGCACATTTGAGAATCTCATTTTTGCATTAAGATTTTACATTCTTTTCCATTTATTTTTAAAAATGAATATATCTTCTTAGTTTTAAGGAAACTTTTTAAATTTATAATTGTGTTAGAAGAGAAATTAGGTTTGAAAGGTGCTATTTTTTGTACTTATCTTTGACATGCAAGGACACATAATTAAATCATTATCTTACACAATTTCAAGATTGCTGCAGGTAATCCTTCACAAAGATGAATATAAAATTAAAGAAGTTACAAATGCATGTTGTTAATTAACATATTTAATGTTTTATATGGTTTGTGGTATATATTATAAATGTTTAATTAAATTGTATTAAATGTATTTTCAAAATGATTTTTTTTTTTTTGTATAAATTTTTATATTTCCCATTGTTAGATTTGAAAACCTAAGTATTATTTGAAATTATTATGTATTATATAGATATATTTACCTTTGTTTGTGGGAATATGTGTTAATATATTAATTTTGTTATTCAATTAAAATTATATTGCCATCTATATTTCTTTGTTTTTGAATATTATGTTCATATTTTATATATAATAAATCTTTTATTCTGTAACCTACTATAAAAGGCCTTAATATAATTGAAGTCCTTTTAGTATAACTCGAGGGATCAGAAAGAAAAAAATAAGTATATGTTAATCTTCATAATATTTAATGTAAAAAATTTTGTTACAACAATTTCTAGTTCTTAAAGGGATATGAAAGCATTATTCATAGAATTTGTATAAAATTTTCTATTTCTAATTCAATCAATTTTATTGTTTTTATATTTCTTTACGTATAGTTTGTCAGTATGAATAGTGTATTTTGTATTAAATTTGTTTAAAACTTTTTCTCTTTGAAATTAAAATATTAAAACTGATAATCTTTTTGTTATTCATGTATATGAACAAGGTACACGTATTGCAGAGCTTAAAAAATCAAAAAAAAAAAAAAAAATCTCAGTTTGCTAATTATGATATCATAGAAGTATTTCAAATTAAAATATTATAAAATGACTCAATAAAATTTTAATTAAAAAATCTAATTACATTTCAAAAACATTAATTAAATTTTTTTCTAAATGAATATCATTTAAAAAAATTTCATATTTTCTGTGAATTCAAAGATTTTTTATTTTTAAATGTAATTAACTTTATTAAAATGAATTGTGTTCTAAGCATTTAATAGTGTTCATATTATAAAGATTAATTTGAGATGTATTTTCTTAAATTAATTGCAGATAGTTAGAAGTAATGGCTTTATTATGAATAATATTACTGTTTGTTTCTTTAAAAAATTCAATGTCAAATACATAAATTTTTCTTATAATAAATGTTATGAAAATATTTATTCTTTGTTGATATTTTTGCTACTGAAATATCTAGATTTGCATTTTTGCCATTTTGTTTAAATCTAATCTTTCTAGTCTACAATATGCATTTCTAGTCCTTTGTAATATTTGGTACTACAATTCTATTTTTTTCTTTGTGAAGTATATATATCATTGGAAACACTTTGAATTCATTGCACATTTTATTTATGTACTTACACTTGGCATTTATACATATACTGTTATATTTTATTTTACTTTTATTTCATGCCTTGGATTATTGAGATTATTTCAGTGCTCAAAATAATTTCTTTAAAATGAAATATTGGCATTTATACAAGTTATTATGGTGAAAATAATGTCTGTGATATACTTATGCAAACGTATATGTTTATTATCATTAAAAATTAGATCATAAATTTTATATTATAGATTGTGAAATTTGTTTATCTATAAAAAAAGTATTTTTACAGAATTTAATAAAAGCTTAATTATGAATGAATATTAGAAAAAATGAAGTATATATTTTAGACTGCTCCGGAGTTCCTGACCATAAATATCAATTAAATATTCAGATTATATGTGAAAAACTGTTTTAAAATTATATTAAAATAATTTTAATAATTCTTGCTCATCATATAAATATATATACAATGTCAAATTATTTTATGTACTTAGTTTTAAATATGTGTTGTAATAATTTCCATTTTCCTTATTTTAATGGTTTTTATTAATAATAATTGGTTTTAAGGAAAGTTACTTCAATTTCTGTATTTGAAATATATGTACTTTTGCTCAAAAATATACAAATTTCTTACTTATTTTGGTGTTATTTATTACAAAAATAATCCTTTAATATGATATTCTACATCCATTTATATTAAGTATGTACACTTCAAAGCTAAATAACATATTGCATTATTCACTTTGGAGCTTAAAAAAAAGATATTCTAATAGAAAGATAATACAAATTGGTTGTATTTTAATAATCATTTTAATTGACCAATTAATAAATTTTTAAGATAATTTTCTCTATTTTCCAAATTAAGTATGTACCAAGACATTAGATAACAGATATTAAGTATAGATTTAAAAGATCTAATAACATACAAGTAAGCTTATGGATTGTGGAAAAATATATTTAAAATTTATAAAAATATGTTACCACATTATATATTATATGTTACCACATTAAAATATTTTAATTTTTTTCATACAATTCTTTTATATTTTGGCCACAGGCAATATAAAAATTATGAACAAATTTTTAAAAAAGTTAATGTCTATACTTCTGTTGATCTATCGACTTGAGAAACAGATTTAATATCAGAAGTGCATTTAATGTTATGTTAACTTATAATAGTTGTTGTTAAAAGAGCATTTCTAGATATTGCAAAGTATAATACCAAAGATTAATATACATATCAAATTATCAATATCATAGACAGTTTTATCCGTGATTGTAATTTTTATTAAAATTGGCAATATTTAATTATCTTTGCCAAAACCAATGGTCAGCAGAATAAAAAGATCATGTTCATTTATTATGATGCCCCATAAAGAACACAGTACTTCAGATATTTTAAGAATCCATTAAGACATCATCCCATTCATCAAAAACCTACATAATATTTATAAATCTGGCTAGTAGATAGGAAAATAAAAGTTAACAGAAAAGAGCACATAAAATTTACTATTAACCATCTCTTTTCCAATAAAACTCTATAAATGAGTACCATGGATCAACAAATACTTAAGAGTTATCCAAAAAAATAATTTGCATATTAAAAAGAGCTATAACAATCAATTTTTTATTTAATTACCCAGTTAGCAGGCACAGCAATTTAAAGATGTACTGCAGGAGTTTATATCACAAGACTATTGTATTCGTGTACACGACTCTAATCTGATATATCGCCTTCATGACATGTTAAAAAATTAAAGTTCTTCAAAAATAACTCCATTAGTTTTAAAATATTTACAAAAACAAAGTAAAATCTTGTACAATAATCTCCTTGAAGTACTTTGATATTCCAACTCACAAAGAATCGGTGCTCTTTTCTTAACATACTATTTTTTTGGTTTGGAGAAAGTCTCTAAATGTTTCTCCAGCCAAACTATCCTCAATGAAATTTTTTTTTCGCCCTAACTACACAATATGGAAATTAAATTCTTATCTGACCATAATTTATCATTTTTATCCAAGAACTGTTCATTTTGTCTTTCATTGCTAAATTCATATTCAGTTATTAGTTTAATATTTATGCAAATCATAGTACATGAATTAAAATTTTTGGGGAATTTTAACAACCTGATGTCTTATTTCAAAAGAAGTAAATTTGTCATATAAATCTATTATCAATTACTTTTAAAACAATGTATTAATAAAAAAAAAAAAGTTTTTAACTTTCTATAGTCTAAGTATCTTATGAATGATTTTTGGCAAGTTAGATTTCTAAAATATAATATAGTTAATTAGCTGCAGTCATGTTCACAGTACAACAATTATTAGAGAATTATGTTCTTACCACTAAAACTGTTTATATTACAAAAAATTAATATTCTATGAGAAAAAAGTTTTTGATCATCATCAGAAAAAATGCTGTGTTTAAGAGCTGTTGGCTAAGAAATATTTGAAAGATGAAATTAGAGGCAGGCCAAAAGAAATGTAATAGAGCTTTTAATAAATCTATTTTTACAGTAGATATTCAAAAATCACCATATAGTCTTTAAACAGTCAGATATTGTCATTTTTAAACAATCTTTAAAACTCAGAATGTTTTTATAATGCAAAAATAAAAGTAATTTGAAGAAATTTTGACATTATTAAGCGACTGTAAAATGGCTAATTAGACTATTACAATTAATTTTAAAATCCAATCTCAAACTTTAATTTAAATTCAGTTATAAAAAAGATGTATTCAAATTTGTTTTAAAATTTGCACAACTTTTCCTTTACTGAATGTTAAAATCTCAATACACTGTACATTAAACTTATTTCGAAATGAACAAAACTTAAAGTATGTTTTTTCGGAATCTATATAAAATTACCAACTAAAATAATTTTTATCATTGATATTCAAAATGCAAGCCTATGTCATAATTTAATCTAACTCATAAAATGAAATAATGAAAATGCTTTGGAACAAAATGTTGCTTTTTTCAATAAGGTTAATTCAAATTTACAAAATACCTCAGCATGAAATTTATTTACAGCTTTTCATTCATATATTTTATAGTCATACAAGCATACATGATTCTGCAAGTCTTTGAATAGCAATTTTTACAATGCATATGTTTTAAAATAAAAATAGATGATACTAAAAATCTATTCATTTTAAACTATTATATTTGTAATTAACATGACATATTTACAAGTGCATGTTCTACAAATTGATTAACACTAATAAAGAAAGTTTTTACACTGAATATTATTACATCAAAGATGCGGAACAAATTTAGTTTCTTCTAATCAATTAAGTCAAATTTAAAAGCTTAATAACAGAAAATTAATTGCATGTCTCTTAATATACGCAACTTTCATAAGAGCTATGTCATAAATAAATTTTTTATTATGTTATAATGAAAATAATCTATCTCTATCACTATGCAAACAAAATTGTCTTTCACGTACATTGTCAAATACATACATTTATAACAAAAGAATGTACATTTAATGCAAAAATAAAAACAGCATTCAAATTGATTCTGGTAATATGATTTTTCATATGTGATACAAACAAATTGATTAATTTGAAAACTTACAATATCATCTCAAAAGCATAATTTGATGCATGCATTTTAAAATGTTTCTTTTTGAAAATGCAGCCTTTAATCTTAATATTTTTTCTTAAATATTTTTATATTGTTAGCAAATATAAATAATTATTAATGTTTAAAAAGTAAATATTAGATAAAATTTTAACTCATTTAAGCATTATCTTAATATAATCAATATTCAAAATTTTAAATAAGCAAATAATAATCACAATTCATATTCATACTAATTATTCTGGCAGTTCTATTTAGCTTTTAATAATTTATATATATATATATATATGCACCAGCCCTACAATTGAGACTTTTTAACAAGTTTAATTTTCGAAACTTAATATTTCAATGTTTTGTAATAAACCCAATAAAAAATTCAAAATAATTTTTTTAAACAATGAAAAGTTTATATAAGTAAAAGTTTCTTTCTATATGAAGCAGCCATGTTTAAGCTCACTAATTCCTTGTATCACTTCCTTTAGTTGTTATACAATTTCTATTTATAATATCACTTATTTAAATCTAAAAAAATGAGCTAAAAACTTCTCATAAAACTATTTATATGAACATTGTATTAAATTATGAATAATTTATGCTGATTAATAATATGCTGTACATTCACTTAGAAAATTTATGAGTCTTTCAAAGCATAAACTTTAATACCTTAAAATGCCACAGTAATCAACATTTATGCACATAAATAACTTCTTTTAAAGATATTTATTTTGTGTTCTGGACATAAATATACATATATAAATATTACTTTTCAAATCTAATTTTATATAAATTAATATTGAAAAATATTAAATCATTTTATTTGAGATAAAATTTAAAAGAATTCATTTTTTTCCTTCCTCCTAAAGTACTAACAAAAAAATCATAATAGACTGGAATTCGAACAGTCTTTCTGAGACTATAACTAATCTGTACTAATCAACAAATTTATGTTTATTTCATGTTAAATGTTGATAACTTCATAGTTTTTTTTTTTTTTTTTTAAGGTATAGAAAAATGAAAAATAAACAAAGAAAGAGTTTCAACAGAAAGTTGAATACTGATAAATATTAATTGAAAACAATGATAAAAACAATTTCTTAAAACTTTTACTACATATGAATAAATTATAGCAGTCATTCATTTAAATAAATTACTTTCAATAAATAATAAATAAAAAATACATATAAAAAAATATTTAAATTTCAACAATATTAAAGAAGCTTACTTTATTTATATCAATTAAGAAGATTTACAAAAATAAATTGTGATGAAAAATGAAACTAACATTTAATAAAATAAAATCAAAACTTTAAAAGCAATTGTTTTAAACACACTGATTAGGTCAGGGTGGCCAAACCGCAGCCCACCTTGAACATTTTTCTGCCCGTGAAATTTATTACACTTTTACAAAATATATTTATTTTATAATGACCAAAGTAGTGAAAAATCAATGTATTAAAAAATACATTATGTATGCATCCAAATATTCAAAAAGTCAAAATTATGAGAAAAAATTTACTTTGATTTTAAATAATACTCCTGCAAATATATGACAGATATTGGCTGTTTTATTTATGAGTTTACATAATAATTAAATAATATTCTGCGAATGCACGATGCATGCACATCGATTTGCAAAAGCTAAGTGAAAGAATGGAGAAACAAATATTGAATTAGTAAAATAAATATTTTTTTATATTTAATTTTTAGTGTTATATATTTCTTTACAAGTGTATTTAGTATTTAGTATATTATTATGTTTATATTAAGAATAATAGTAAATACAATAACAATAATTCATTATGTTTCAATTTATCACTCCAAAAAAATGTCTATAATGGATCTAAATTTAATATCGGGATATATAATTTTATATGCGGCCCTTAGAGTTAAGATGCATTTCTAAAGTGGCCCACAAGATCATTTGAGTTGGCCACCCCTGGACTAGATGGACATTGATCTGAATGAAAGTCTATTTTTTCTTCCAATTAATGAGTCATTTATAATCCCCAAATAAGTCATCCCCATTCATGGTAACTAAATAATTATTTCTATCAGAATACACAATTTAAAAAATATAGCTGTATGATAATTATTTTTGTATCAAACAGAATTCTCAATGTACAGTTGTACATTCCATATAAAAAAATCTTAAGACAAAAAAGAAAAAGGGGAGGTTCAAATTGCACAAATTAGTTATGCAGTTCGTAAAACTAATGAACTAATTCACATTGCATTTTGAGTATTTAATTCATGATTAAAAAAGGTACGTTTGTTTTAATAAAAACTGTTACTAATTTATAAAAGGGCATTGACTTTTAGAAATTAGACTGAAGTATAAGAAAAATATATAAAAGTAAAATGGCAGGATAATTACAGATCATTAAATATTTTTTTTAAGTATCTAGAACAAAAAAAAGAAATATATAATGTCAATAATTCTTAGAAGTTGAATTATAACATGATACATAGTAAATATAATGTATCTTAGATATTTTTTTAAATAACCTTGATTAAATTTTAAATAACAAAATTTTTTTTTTTTTTTTTGAAATTTCCTTAATTTTTTTATACAATGCATAATTAAACATTTTTTTATTTAAGGTTTAGTAAAAAAACCTAGGCATTATAAAAAATAAACATCACATAAGTATTTTAGCAAAAAAGATTATAAAAATAATTAAAATTTGATAAGCTTGGCATAACCTTACCACTTAATGGAAGAAAATTCATAAGCTTTTAAAATACCATAAACATGACAATATACACATATATGCATTCAGACTTGTAAATGTATTATATTTTGAAGAAAAAAATCACACTACTATGGCATTTAGATAGTTAAGTGTATCTTATAAAACTTTCCATTATTTTTCACACTTGTTCATTTACAATTCTAAAACATATTTCACACAATTTCTACAGCATGATATAAATAGCATGCATTATACAATCATATGAAATTTTATATGAAAACTTTTCAAATACACTTTTTAAGTGATAGTCACAATACAGAACTTGTTTCTTGTGGCATATAAAAAAATTTGAACAACAAAAACTTTTCATCTAAAATATGATACAGCCCGTTTAAATATACTTAGAGAAAAATTATATTATCCGAAGATTTCTAACAAAATCATTATTGCTTGCAAATTTTTAGTGGTATTCATAACACAATATATATAAATATACATAAAAGATGCATATAAAACGAAATAAAAAGTTTTAAAGCATCCAGAAAAGCTACCAACAAAATAACATTGCTATTTAAATAAAATTTAATGCATACTAGCCTTAAGTATCACATGAATTTTAAATTAATTTTCTTAAAACACATTATTATTAAAAAGGTCTAATTCATAACCGCTGCTACAATTATTAAGATTTACAACAAATATACAAAGAAGATTTTAAATATAAATAAAACTCATTTGAGGAAAATAGTTATTATTTTTATCAAACTAATTTTATTATTATGAAATAAAATTCATTCTTGAAAGATACGCTTTAAATAATAATAAAAAATTACATTTATAATTACAAAATGGGCAATTCATTATAAAAGTAAAAAAATAATAACTATAAAAAAATGAGTTCTGAAACTTTTATAGAAACATAAGCACAAAGGACTAAATATTTAAAAATACTTTGAAAGTCAGATATATAATAAAATGTTTGAATACCACTGTTTTAGTGCATTTCTGGCTGTTGGTATCAATTGACCATCAGTTCAGCTCTACACGTATAGTTTTAAATTATTAAATACTTTCACCATTATCATTTTCAACAATCCTACAGTCTAAGGCTTTACTTTTCATAATTCTAGTCTATAACCTTTTATATAAGGTAGACCTGTAGGTACTCGTCTCTGGTAATTGACATAATCTTCTCCAAAGAAATTCAACAAAGTTATTTCTTCTTCTACGACTCTCTGCTTGAAGAACCTCCATGATGCTACAGCATACACCACAGAACAAATAGGATTGCATAGCACAACTTGTGTCCCAATAGACCACCAAAACCAACCCACATAAGATGGATGACGACACCAAGCATAGAGCCCATGGGACACAAGAACATGCCCTTCTTCTCTGTGACTTTGAATAATATGATTGAAGTTTGTCCCAGCAGTGAACATAGCACCTTTCCTCACCAATTCGCCAACGATGCATAAAGACAGCCCTAAATATGTAAAAAATGCAAGCTCTTTCAATTGAGGGTAAAAGTAGCATTCAATGAAAAATTCCATCCAACTGCAAGCAGCGGCAATTCCATATTCTTTGCTGTGATTGAGAAGGAAAGAATCTAAACTTAAGGACTTGGGATTTATAATAGCAGTCGTAAGATACTCCGAAAAATGGAAGAAACTTAAAAGTGCCATGTAAAATCCGAAAATGCACCAAGAAGGAGCAGCAAGACGAGTGATGAGAATGCCTAAACCAAGACAACAACCCAGAAGACCAGATCGCCAAGCAACTTTGTAGGCATATCCTCTATTTTTATATACAATATAAATATGTAATTGAATTCCTAGACCATAAACAACGGCCATAACAATCCAATAATCTTCCACGACCAGTTTCAGAGTTCTGTTGATATAACCTAGGCATGGTAATAAAAGAACAGTTAAATTAACACAAAAACAATATAAACTTATCCGACCATTGGTACTAATAGCCATATTGATGAACAACTTTGAGATGCCAATTAATTGTTTATTTTTTACGCATAAACATCTTTATTACAATTGCCATCGTTTTCAATGAAAATTTTTATTTTTGTTTCGGTTTGCCAAACTCAATTATCTAAAAATTGAGTACTATAAATGCTGTGGTGGATATTTATTTTTTTCTCTCCATTGGATCTTTAAAAAGAAAGAAAACAATGATAAGGTAGACTGCTGAAATTGCATTCAGCTATAAGCTTATTGTTTTTCACTTTGGTATTTAAATCTTGTTATTATATTTATTTAGTGTTTCGGGTAAGATATTATATTTGCTATTATCCTTTCTCTCTCTCTCTTTGCTTTTGTTAAATTTATTTCCACAAAGACGATACCGATGTCTAAATATAATTTTACACATCATGACAAAATTACCACGTATATCATTGCTTCAATGAATTTTTTCAATTCTGAGATACATTTCATTGGACAATATGTGATAATTTCATATTTGAATTATGGCACCCAAAAAACAATCAGCAAACTATCATTTTTAGATTTCTAGTGAAGTATTTCCCAAACCTCACCTCAGAATACTAAGGGCAACTTAAAAGGTTAACAACTCTCCAACATATCGATCACCTGAAAACAAGAAACACGGATCATTTGTTGTCATCACAGAACATTGCGACACATCTTGTAAAAACCTGACAACATCAAAATCATAGTGAAGATATCCGATCAGGGCGTTTTATAAAGAAAAATCATATGTTTATTTTATGGTAAAACATCTCATCTGACATTCTATCTAGATTTAAAACTTGAAGAAGAAAATTATATCCAATTTTTTGAGCTGAATCGCTTTAAGAATCCAACGCAATCATGGTACTACTATCATGGTCTCAAGTCCATCTATGGAATATACTTCCTGAAAATGTAAAATTATTGTTAATGCGACAAAAAGTCTCTCATTTCATTTAAAATCCATTTCTCAAAAGTCCTCATTATTCAGTATGAATGCAAAAATTGCCTCATTCACACACTCATCCATTAAGTGCAAAAATTCTATTAAATATAAAAAATATCTATGCTGCTAAAATGTATAATAATATCTATGCCACTGAAGATCGAATTGCATCTTATTTTTGCTTGTATCACTCTGTAATGCAAATGCGCTCACTGTAGATCCCTCACAAGACCACACGTCCCTCTTTGTCACTTAATCTTCTGAATGATTGAAGTTCATCAACGAGCAATCTTAGTATTTAGAGGGAATTTCACTTTCCTTTCTCTTGCTAACATGCAGTTAGATAAATCGAAATTAAGCATCCAAAAACAATCAAGATTAATACTCAAAGTTAAGCCAAGATGTTCGATGTTGATAAATCACTCTATGAAATATTACATACTTTTAAATACGAATATATATATATATATAAATTTTTCTGAATTTGATCTTTGATTTTTCTGAATTTGATTCTGCAACATTTTTGAAAAGAAAAATTCATTTTAGATGAATCTAGTTTCACAATAATTTATTGAATATTTTATTATCTTTTAAATCAAATTACTTTCAGTCTTTCATGTGCCCAAAACAATTACACAGAAAGAATGTTTAAAAACAAAGTTATCTATTACGTAGCATTTACTCGATAATTAAAACAATGGAATAGTAATAGAATTAAAATATTGAGATAACAATCTGTATCAAGATCTTTTCATCCAGTCCAGTGCCTCCTCGAGAAAAGTTATCTTTTAGTTTACAATAAATTATAAAACATTAAATAAAACCTTTTATAACGTTTTCGAGTTTTCTTTTTTTTTATTAAATTTAATTCAGTTCATGTTTTATGCTCTCCTTTGCAACAAAATCTGAATTATTTTTAATTTACGAATGATAAGACATTAGTAATATACTATAATGGAACTGACCACAGAGCGAAGCAACGATGCATCTCTTGTTCAGATAAAATTCACACCAATGAGCACATAGGGATGGCATAAATTCAATTCCCTAAAGATTCTCCCTCAACTTTTTGCCAAATGTTTTAAATCTTGGTGTGGTTTTAGATTTAGTGTTTTGCAGCATGCACCGCTTTGATATCATCCACAATAATTTCATAAATTATTTAAAAATAATTGTTGATCCAATCCATTAAATAATCTTTATGATGAGGGGGAAAAAAAAAACAAAAAAAAAAAAATTTTTTTTGTCATCGAAACACATACCTACTATACTATATCTATGTGATTGATCATTATTTAAATAGATAATTCAAATAACGCAGAAATTATTTATAGTACGATGAATATTGAATGTACCTAATCCCAGACAAATATTTCTAAATCTTGTTGATGCAAATAAATTACTTCAATTAAGACTAATTTGAAATTTTTATCAACAATTTGAGAAAGATATGTTTTATTGTATAAAACGCAGAAAGAAACATAAATGCTTCATAATAATTTTGTCACAAAGAATTATAGTTTCGAAATTGAAAACAATCAAAATTGAACTATCTAACTTTAATAAATTATATTAATTGTTTATTGCTATTAATATTACTATACAACAATTTTCAGAATTACTTTAAAACAGAATGAACATCACGTTTTTATTAAATGTCGTTTCAAGGTTTGTTTTTTAAAGTACATTCCGCTCGCAAAAAACTAGAAAAATCACTATCGAAGCAATATTTTAATATTAAAAAAAAAGAAACATCATTACTTATTATCAAATTACATTAATGAGTTTTTAGAAAAAGATAACAAATATTTTCACCTTTTACAGTCATCTATAAATAGCATGCATTGCTAATTCAATCCGCGTAATAAGGCAACACTTATTGATAAGACATTACTTATTGTCAAATTACTACCGTGTCCAAAAAAATTAAGACCAATTTTCAATTTAAAATTCCCGGGGCTTTGGAATTTTAATTTTTTTTTTATGTTGCTGGCACTGTCCTTGACATCTGTATGAAGTTTGATGTCAAAATATTCGTTAGTGTTTGAGTTACGCTTGGCTTTGTGAGACATTAAAACTGATTCCGGCGATTTTTGAAATGTCTGAATGAATTGAGCAAAGAACTTGCATTCAATTTTGTTTGCGTGAAACGTATGGAACGTTGCAGAAGGCATTCGGTGAGCATTCCTATTTCATAAAGAAGTGTTTAGAAGTGGTATAAACAGTTCAAAGAAGGCAGAGAACGCGTTGAAGACGAAGAGCCCTCGGGCCGACCATCAAGCTCAACTGACGAAGCTCACGTCCAAAAAATTAAAGATTTGGGGCTTACAAACCGTCGATTTACAATTAGAGACATTGCTGATGATGTTGGAATTTCAAAAGGATCGTTCAATTCCTCAATTTTGGGCCTCAAACGCGTTAAATCTCGATTGGTACCGAAAACACTGAATGATCACACATTGCATTGATTCTTCGTGACTTTTTCGCCAAAAAATGAAATCCATATCTTTCCTCAACACCATATTCACACAGTGTGACTTCTGGCTATTGCCTAAACTGAAAAGACTACTCCAGCGGCCTGGTGGCCAAATGGCTATCACTCTGGTCTTTGGTATCCCATCTTCAGGTTCGAGTCTTGGCGGTGGCATGGATGTTTGTGAGTGGTTCGGAATCCACGTTAAACTGTAGGTCCCGGTCTGTTTAGCCCAAAAGAGTGCATAGATGACCGTAGAGCGACAAACCAAAAGACCACTCTGGGGACACCGTTTTGAGTCGATTGAAGAGATTCAACGGGAATCGGCTCGCGCTCTGAAGGCCGATGACTTTTTAGCATGAATTGAGGATTGGAAAAAAAAAATTGGCATAAGTGCATTGTGTTCCGGAGGGGATTACTTTGAAGGCGATGAAATAAATTTGGAAGAATAAATGAAGAGTGTTTGAAAAAAAAATAATTGGTCTTACTTTTTGGGCATAGTAGTACATTAATGAGTTTTTAGAAAAAATGATAAATATTTTCACCTTTTACAGTCTTATAAATAGGCATGAATTGTTAATTAATTCCTGGTAATAAAGCTTTCACAAATGATTTATTGATAGCGTGTTGAAAAAACCATTCTGTAAACTGTTTTTTAATATTTTTATATTTAATATAAAAATATTATTAAATTTAACATTTTTATTAAATATTTTTAATTCAATATTTTTATATTTAATATTATAGGCCCGAATGGCCGAGTGGCTAGCGCTCAGGCGCTCGGTACCACAGGTTTCCGGTTCGAGTCCCGGCGGTGCCATGGATGTTTGTAGTGGTTCGGAATCCACTTTAAGCCGTAGGTCCCGGTCCTAATAGGATCGTAAAACGTTGCGGGGGCATTGTTATTCCGCGTCCGTGGCTTATCTTCAAGTTACACGCGCCCCCTGGGTAATGCAAAGTGAGTAATGTCTGTGCAGCGCTTGCCTTAAGGCATCCAAGACGTCCATGTCTGTTTGCCAGCTGCATTGGAAAAAAAAAAAATTTAATATTATAAGATTTTAATGTTAGTATAAGTTACCGGAAGCAAGTGATTAAAGTTGATATAAGACACCAGCAATGATTCACGAAGGAAATTAAAAACAGTGTTAGAATAAATTTGAGAAAATAAAAATGGGTGAAAAAGGGGTCCCGACATCATCTCTACCTTACAGGTGCCATATTAGAGCACTGAATACAAGACCACTGTAATTACTTGACCTGCCACATTAATTTATAAAGGGCGAAAAACTTGGGCAAAATGTAAAATTAAGAAAAATAATTTAAACTATTTGTCACTACGACTATCATTTTTCTTTCTATCGGTGGTTCAATTTTTCTTATTAGCCGCAGCTTTCTTGTGGTTCGAGAAGTATGGATCAATCCATGCAAACATTTATGGAATCTTTATTTATTTACAAGCAATATTTACAAAGATATACAGGGTTGATGGTAACAGTTCAAAGGCAAAAGCTAAACTGGAAGAAGAATGTTCTTTTTGGAATAAAATAACTCGTTTCCACAGCAACAGCTGGTTTCCAGCTGGTTTCCACGGCAACCAACAGCCCGTTTCCACAGTCAACAGCTGGTTTCCACGGCAACAGCCCGTCTCCAGCACCAACAGCTGGTTTCCACGGCAACAGCCCGAATCGGTTCCAAACGAGCAAACCACGTGACGCTGTGTGGCGCGAACCATAAGAATTCCCACTATTCAAGTAAAGAGCTTTTCCCCGTCAACAGCGCAATTCTGAATCGGTTCCAAAGATATTTTCTATTTAAAACGATGAAACCACGTGACGCTGTGTGGTGAAACCATCCGCATGCTCTAGGTTTGTATGCTCGTATACATATAGTACGTGTTACGTTAACAACACGTTATCATGCTGGTCGCCTGATCTCCATCCAATAGAAGCGTTCCTGATTGTACTGAAGTTTAATCTGAATATCTGTTGATAATCATCTTAATGTTGTTGTTAGTTGAAATTATTATTATTTTTTTTTTTACTAATTTTTGTATGTTGTTGAAATAATTGCACATTTAATTTCATTGATTTTAATAGCTTTATAAATTACTTATTAAAATTTATTGGTATTAATTGATGTTACGTTTATATAAATTTAATTTTATCAAAATGTAAGTTACTTGCAAATTTATCTTTAAAAAATAAACGCCCCGCTAATATTCTTAGGTTTGATTTTAGACACTTTAGGCTAATTAGACCGGGACCTACAGTTTAACGGATTCCGAACCACTCACAAACATCATGCCATCGCTAGGATTCAAACCTGATAATCCCATGGTACCAATGGCCAGAGCACTAGCAAATTGACCATCAGACCGCTAATATTCTTAGAATGTGCTAAGATATAAAAATGTAGTGGATACATGTTTTTTTTTAATATTAAATTTTTTACATGCTTCTGCTTATAATACTGCAAAATTAGCAAATAATTACTATTAAAAACATACACTCAAGAGCCAAAACTTTATGACCACTCCTACATTTTGCAATGAACTCGCCTGGATGACGTGGAAGGCACGTGATCAGGTGGAAGTGGTATTTAACTGCTGCTGGAGAGTCTGAAGAATCATTCTTTCACTTACTTCTGTGTGTAATGGGAAAGGCTGCGGATCTAAGCGACTTTGATAGAGGGGCAGATTGTAATGGCTCGGAACAAGTATTTCGAAACTGCACGACTCGTGGGTTGTTCGCGATCTACAGTTGTTAGTACTTATGCAAAGTGGATGAATGACGGTGAAACCAGCAGTAGACGACATGGTGTTGGACGTCCACACATTATCAAAGAAAAAGTCGTCTGAGACTGTCTCGCAAGGTGAAGCAAAACCGGAGCCAGACAGTGGCTCAGCTGACAGCCCAATACAATGCAGGGCCAAGTAGAATAGTATCGGAGCCCACTGTTCAGCGGACACTGTTGGATATGGGGCTACGCAGCGAACGTCCCACTCGTGTGCCTTTGCTGACCAAGCGTCATCGTCAACTGCGCCTGCGCTGGGCCGGAACATCGTGACTGGTCCATGCATGGATCAGTTGGAGTGAGTTGCCTGGTCAGATGAATCACGGTTTGTCATTCACCACGCCGATGGCTGTGTCAAGATACGCCGTCTTCCAGGCGAACAGTTGCTCCCTCAATGTACAGTAGGTCATACACAGGCCGGTGGTGGCGGTATTATGCTTTGGGGACGTTCTCTTGGGCGTCTCTGGGACCCGTGGTTGTGGTAGAGCAGACCATAAATGCTACAGGGTATCTGAACATCATTGCTGACCAGTTGCACCCTTACATGGCCTCTGTTTTCCAGCTGGAAATGGAATGTTCCAACAGGACAACGCCCCTTGTCACAAGGCTAAAATTGTGTTGGAGTGGTTCCAGGAACATGATGCTGAATTCCAGTTAATGTCCTAGCCGCCTAACTCGCCGATCGCAATCCGACAGAACACATTTGGGATGTCCTGGGACGGCAGCTCAGAGTTCAAAGACCACCAATTCGCAATATCTCGGATTTGCGTGACCGTTGCTTAAGCATCTGGTACAATCTGTCTCCGCCCATCTACCAAGAACTTGTGGCATCCATGCCAAGGCGGGTCGAAACTGTGTTGCGCGCCAAAGGTGGGCCAACTCGTGATTGACAGGTGGTCATAATGTTTTGGCTCTTGAGTGTATATATATTAATCTATTGTTTGAAAAAGCATATTTATCTTTTTTAATATTTTCCGAGTAAAATCATACTTTAGAAATTTGTTTGTCTGTTGCAACCTTTGAGTATGATAAACAGGAAAATTTAGTTTTTCAGATTGCAGTAAAGAAAAGTGATATCTTCAATATATCACTTTTGGAATTTATGATCGATGCTAGTTATCTAGGATTATATTTAATATATCATGTTTGTTATTCAAGGGAAAGAAAAACCTCACGTGTATAAGGTATGTCAGAAGGGATTTATTCGGAAAGAAACTTTATCCCGACACTTATATGTACATAACAGGGGGCCTGAATGGTCAAGCAGCTGGCGCTCGGTACCACAGGTTTCGGGTTCGAGTCCCGGGGGTGCCATGGATGTTTGTAGTGGTTCGGAATCCACTTTAAACCATAGGTCCCGATCCTAACAGGATCGCAGAGCGTTGCGGGGGCATTGTTACTCCGCGTCCGTGGCTTATCTTCAAGCTACACGCGCGCCCTGGGTAATGCAAAGTGAGTAACATCAGTGCAGCGCTTGCCTTAAGGCGTCCAAGACCAAGCTGTCTAAGTGTTTGCCCACTGCATTAGAAAGAAGAAAAATATGTACATAACAGAGAAGACTGTTCAAAACCTGATGCATCTCACGAAGCTGATTAATTAATTTTTCTATTTTTGAAGAAACACACTCTGCCTCTTGATACAAATGATGTAGAATTCTGAGAAGCAAATACTGAGAGTCATGTATTCCACAATAGTATACTTTAAAATTTTAGTTCATTGATTATTTTTAAATATTTTTTTCTGCTATTTGTTAATTGCTTAAATATTTAATGTTTTTCTACGTAGATGATCATTTTAATTGTTTGAAGAATAAATACCATCAATGTTAAATGCCACGTAATCAGTCTACAAAAGTTTTTAAAATAATAATAAAATTTGAAACATTTTCAGAAAAAAATGAAATCTTATTTAGGAGACGAAGTTATACATAAGAAACTGTTTTAAAACTCGATACAAATTTTTATATTATAATATTTTTCATTAGCAATAAAATAATTCCTTCAATTTTTTATTTAACTTCTATATTATAATATAATTAATAAAACAAAATACATGTTAATTATAAAAAAAAAAAAATTTTTTTGTTGTAATAAAATTATACTTCAAATAATATTTTTTTCAAAACACACAAATAATACTAGCTGAAATTTTCAAACTTAAAACTGTTCAATATAAAATATAACGAATTGAAATATTATATATTTAACTAAGTTATAACTTAATTATAAAATAAAAGCTTTATCTAAGGGACAAATATTAATTTTCTTAAAGATTTTCATTGCTTGGAATCAAATGTTGCATTATATTTGTAAATCATTACAAATACGAACAAAAATTACTACGTTTTGTAAATAACCATGGACAAATAATTGAACAACATTTAAAATTGAAACAACTGGCCAATTAATGTAACAATAAATCTTTATCGAGCTGATAATAAAAGTTTAAAATAAATATCTCTTTCAATAAGTAATGCGATTAATATTGAAGTATTTTCACTTTGAGGACAAATTCATATTTCAATAAAATTTCCCGCAAGAATGATTTCACTTTTTTTTGCATATACTAGCATATCTTCGAACATAAAAGTTGAGGTAAGATTTTCAACTGAATTGATGTCCACAATAGCTATATTTTTAAGCGTTGTTTTCTCGTGAGCAGCTAAGAGCCATTCCGTTTTGCCTGACCAACGCTGATAAGCCTGCCGTAGGCCGCAAAGACCATTGCAGAATAGTATGAACCAAACAGTGAACAGATAACTTCAAAATTTAAAAGTTATATCTGGTTTAACCTTGAAATTACCTCTTCATCAGTTCTCAGAAAAATAATCCCGAATTAGCCCAATTTGGTGAAGAAATGTACCCAGCTATTCTCTCACCTCACCTACGCGCTTCACACTGAAAACACAGGCCTTATGCTATATGAATGGGAAATTATTAAAATTAAACAGACCTCATGCGAATTTTAGAATTATTTAGCATTAAATAAGTTATATTAAGAACGTGAACTATATGACAGAATATTTTTGTTACAAAAAAAATAGTTTAGAAAACTTACTTTTGTAGAAGATTGTATATATATCTTCGTTGCTCGTCATCATATATGAACTAAGTTGATAAATCCAAAGCCTTTTTAAATCCAAAAGAAACTGCAATTTCTTCTGGGTACAAAATCCTGGACTAAATTAACAAATATTTTAATTTATCTAAATTAAGTTTGTAGCGTTTATTGTAGATTTCTGCATTTCATAATTCAGTGTGTTGGTAAACAAGTTTGTTTACGTTTTTCAATAGTATTACGACATCGATAACTGGTCCCTAATTGTATCGAATTTAAAACATAACTTTTAACTTCTTTTATTTTGTATTTTACTTTTTATCAATAATTTAATTTTTAATTTTAATTTTTTTTTTTTAATTTTTTTGAGTACCACTTTAATTTGAATTTTTAGAAACTTTTATCTTTTATTTACTAACATTAATTAAGCAGCCATTATAATTCAAAGCATATTTATTTATTTATTAATTAAGATGAGGAGGTTTAAGGGGGTATTTTCCCCTGTTGGTACTCCGTAATCGGTACGCCAGTTGCCAGTTGCCATCGACACGACGTTTCAACACTTCAAGACTTTTTTTTTTTTTTTTTTTTTTTTGCTGCCATGTTGGTTTTTTACGTACGTTATCGAAACGTCTTCTAATTGCACGTGAAGTAGTGCAATGTCTCCAATATGCATGCGCAATAACGCAATATTTTCGATGAGCATGCGCGCTAGGAAGAAAAAAAAAAAAAAGATATCGGATGGGGAAAAAAACGGAATACAAAAACTGTAATGATTAAAATAACATGTATACGAAATTGTGTGCTTTTGTTAATTATTATTGCATAATTAATGAATATTTACAGCTAATATAATATTTACATATTTAACGTAATTATATTACGCTGAATATTTACTTATTCGCGTTTATATAATTATACTTACGTAAATATATTTGCATAGTTTATTAATATTTACATAGTTCTTCTCAAGCACTACAGCAGGTTCCCGAAAAGGCTGTCTCACTCAGAAAACTCAAGCGGAGATATATCCAGTTTTTTTCAAACATGAGGATTTTCTTTTTATGGGATAGGTTAGTTAACCCTATGCCCAACTACCTGATTTGTCATTCTACTAGTTCGTTCTGGTTGTTCATAATGACTGATTAGACCGGTACCGACAGTTTAAATTATACACCACTATAGACATCCATGGCAAAGCCGGGATCGAACCCGAAGCCTGGGGTACTGAGAGCCAGAGTGCTTGTCACTCTGCGTTAATTAGCTAGTCAATCGACCAAATAGCCAGCTAATCCCTAGAGAGCTAGTCATTTTTACACTTAAGTCTCCATTCACTTGTAAGCAATTTTGATGTCGTTGAACAAGACCTGTTTTTCAGACTTTGCGCATAGAATACTGCAATCTGAAAATTCAGCTAATATAATATATTTTTATATAACAGCTTTTATATGTTTAATATTTTACTATCAACAAAAAGTCTGGAAACAAGGCTACCTCATCAGACAAATGAAAACTTGAAAGGGATTGTGCGATCAATTTTGGATAGAATTTTGTTATCAATTTTCACTCAGATTATGTGACCAATTTGCCCTCAAAATTGTTTGTGAACAAATAAATTGTAAATTTTATATCATATGGATTGTACTGATACAGGTACTTTGCCGGAATTTTCCTTCACACAGTATTGCAGGCCCATGTATGGCACATAATGTTCTATGAATTTCTGCATCATTATGCCCATTTGAGTGGAAAAACCAATTACTTCACATTTGGCAAGATTTTGTATTACGGTAGCCATTGTCTTTTGCTGTCTAATGAAGGCACATAATACTAACTGATGATTGCGACGATTGTTTTTGTATGAAGAAAAATGAGATGTGACCATTCAAGGATTTTATACTATGAAAACGAGATTTTTTCCTTATTGCTAGTTAGAATTTTAAATAATTTTCTGCCCCATTTTTATATCATCTTCTTAAATTGTAATAGGTAATATGCAATTTTCTGCTATGGTATGCAAGCTACCACTGCCACTCAAACAATGAGTTTATCGCTGAGAGCACATCCAACATTTTATCTTCCTTAGCTCAATTTTATGAAACATTCCATCTCCCATTTCGCAGAAACCAATAAGGACAGCGTGGTTTGTGGTAACTTTATCATAAACTTATTGTTAGAATATCAAGGCCGGTTTGCTTCAAGACGAAAGTAATAAAATAAGCCTGTGTGATATGCGTCTTTGTTTTTAATAATATAATGCAAAAGGAAAAATAAAATAACGAAATTTATTTTTTTGCTTTAGTTTCATTCTAGCCATTCCTTCGGCAGCATCAGGTCCATACAGAAATGGGAAGATAACGTTCTTTGGAAGACAGAGTAAGAGCCAGTTTTTCGTTGCACAGGAAGAAAAACGGAAATACCCCAAATAGCCACATATATTCTTCAATTTTTCTTTCGCCTGCTCTGGATTGGTGTCGGCCAGACAGGGTTCGAGCTGCAGCATTCTCAACTCACGGAAACTGTGCGCCTTGTCTGTGGGCACGCAGTAAAACACCTACAACATTTTGAAGAGGAAAAAAAAAAAAAAAAAGCATTACACATGAAA
This sequence comes from Caerostris extrusa, assembly GCA_021605095.1. Taxonomy (NCBI): domain Eukaryota; kingdom Metazoa; phylum Arthropoda; class Arachnida; order Araneae; family Araneidae; genus Caerostris; species Caerostris extrusa. The sequence continues at coordinate 28,565 of BPLR01016389.1, forward strand.
AAAAAAACAGACTGTATGATTACATAATTAATTAAATCACTGGTTCCCAAAGTGAACGATACCATCTCTTAGGGCAGGGATGGGCCAACGTTTTCGGTCGTGGGCCAAAAATCGAAAAAAAAAAAAAAAAAGTTTGACGGGCCAAGATAAATTTTTCTAGAATTTTAAAAACGATATATTACAATTTAAATATGCTAATGAGATGAATGAATGAAATTGCGATTTCATTTTTAAAAGTTCCTTATGTTGTGGTTCGATGTGATATGAACTGATTCTAAGGAACGAGTTAAATACTCATCTGTCAGTCTACTTCTGAAATAATTCTTTCCAAGGTTCAGAGTTAAAAACACTTGTTCATATATAAAAGATGAAGCAAACATAGCACTGATTTTCTGGGCGTGAGATATTAAATTTAGGAAACTTACTTTCGATAAGGATATGTAAAACTCTAACTTTGGCATATTTAGAAACAACTGATTGAGATGATTGTTAGATTGCAACTCAATTAATTCAACCTGCAAATCTGACCTCACTGCTTCACAATTTACGTTGAAAGACATGGCAAAAATATCCAATTCTGTTTGAATGGCACTGAAATCTTGAAATCTGCGTTCGAACTCAAAATGCAGTTTTTTTCAAGCCATCTTCATAATTCTTAAGCTTCTCTTCATTTACTGAGGGTATTGAATTTAACCGCGGGAAATGAGACAAGTCGTTCTTAGCTAGCTGCCCAGCAAACAAATTAAGTTTTAGTTTAAAAGATATAGGCCGAGATATCATAGATAAATTGATTTTTTTCCCTTGCATCTTGACATTCAAGTTGCGCATATGACAAAAAGAAGATCTGTGAAAAATGCAGTTTGAAAGTCATTCTGTATTTTCTAACATTTCGCACTCCGCAGAACACTGTTTCTCATGGAAGAACGACACAATGTCGTCAACTGCCGAACTCGCTTGAAAAACATCCTGCACTAAGCCACCTTACTTTCGTGTAATACAGGTATTCAGATTCACGGACTGAAGAAAATCTCTAAATTGCCGGTGAGTAAGCCCATGAGATCGAATAGTATTTACAAGCTTCACGACTGAATCAAGCATGGGTTTCATATTCAATGCAGATTTACATAGAGCATCTTGATGTATAACACAATGTAGAAAAAAATATTGTTCAGGATAGTTTTGATTAAAGAGTCCAAGAAATCCAGATTTTTCTTGTCATATTTAGTGCTCCATCGATCGTAATGTTACATATATTTGTTATAGGCACTTTCAAACTTAAAAATCCTTCCTGAAATTCACGAAAAATATCACATCCCGTTGTAGTTCCCTTCAAAGAAGCCAGTTCCTCGATAATTTCAAAGTTCTCATAAAAACCTCTTATAAATAATACTAATTGAGCAGTATCATTTATATCAATGCTTTCAACCCATAGCTATGGAGCAAAATTTAAACTGGTCCAATCTTTGACTTTAATTGTGATGTCAAATTTTTATCGATGGCTTCGATTCTAGAATTCATCGTTTTACAATTTCAAAATTATTTTTCTTGTCTAGATATAAAACATCACAAACTTGGAGCATGCATTGTTTAACAAATTCCTCATCACTGATAGTTTTATTATTTTTTATCAATATTGTATGTTATAATGTAACTTGCATGTGTAGCTGCTTCTTGGATATTGTTTACCTTCTTGAACAAATTTTTGTCGGCCTGATAATTTTTTACAAAGACTTTCTGCATTTGTTTTCTTTCCTATTCGGACATTGCTTCGTAATTGGAATTCTTATGCTTAGATGTGAAATGATGGAAATGTTATATTCTTTGAAGACTGCTACAAGGTTCATTGCAGATGAGACACACTGGTATATCTTTCACAACTGTAAAAAATATTTCCAGGTCCATTCATCATTAAAAGCACTGGCAACTTTACGTATTTTAGTAGCCATTTTGGGTTTGAAATATTTTACGAATAACCCAAAACAAGCACTAATTACGCTATACTTTTAATAATTTCACCACTATTCACAATGATGCTATAGGTCCGCAAACTTTCCATACACAATCAATAACATTAGAACTCTGCCAAAAAGAAAAAGCAGCTGGCTGGAGCTTAAAATGGGCAGTCAACCACAAGTGAGGTCTAATTCACTATATTGGATTCCCATATGCTCCCCGAGAGAGATAACGCTTGTTGGCCCCTACAGCTATAACTAACAAGAAACTTCCGCTTTTAACACTTTACCGATGGAAAGCTGTCTTGCTTGCTATTTCCGTTGATTTATTTTTTGAGAGAAAAGATATGTGTGATAAAAGTCCGTTTGAAAAAAAAAGAGAAATAGGTTTGGTTTGTTGCTCTATGGTCATTTTAATCAAAGTAGAAAAGGAGATGGATACATAATATATAAATATCCATTACGGCCAGGATTTTTAACCTTTGCCGTGGTACCAGCAAATTAAAATTGTAATTGACTATCAGGATGCAATAAAAATAGGGAGTTGGTGAAAGCGGGATTCGCACGTTGGCCTGTGGGCAATGTAACATTATTTTCTTACACTAGTACCATACCGCACCAGGTCTTGAAGAGACCTGTGCGAGCCATGCTCGTAATGATGGCTGCACATCTATAATCGATCCAAAGAGTAATGACAGCTCATCCAGAATACGATACTATACCTAGGGAAATGTCGTCCAACAAAGAGATAATAGACGTCGGACCCCGTCCATTTGAATTCCATATTATGTCGAATTTTCTTGAAAGGCTCCTTAAACATTTTACTATATCTTTCTGTTTGAGCCATGGTCCAGGGGAACCTTATTTGTACCATATCATCCCCGAAGGACAACATAGACGATACAGATCAGCTACTAAAAACCCAAACCTAGTGAGCGTCCCCCCAGGGGATAATATATACGAGCAGTAGGGATTGACAGTAGCCTCGTATTTAAAAATAATACTGGGTAGCTTAAAATACGAGCTAAAAAAATAGTTTTTTTTAAAATAAAAGATATATGAACTAATATAAATTAAATTGAAATCATGCCAAATTTTAATCTGTGTGACACTCAATGGAATTTGTATACAAAATGAAAAATTTAATGTACATAATCTTCTTTTAGAAATAAGTCATAAAAATCAAACATAGACAGACAGATATACAATATTTAACTCAGTTAAAGGCAGATAATTATAGATTCGTGGAAGGACTCCACTTCTAAACCGAAAACACGAAAATGGGATACGGGCAGGGTGCGGAAATATGCTTCCTCTCCGAATGAGAATCTGCATGTCAACTGGCCATTTCTTCTGAACGTCTTTTGCCAGTGGTTAGGAGGAGCATGGTTACTTAGCTAGTTTTATGATAGCGCGTTAGCAAAATTAAAATGAATGCTGCGGAGTCAGATATTGCATATGTAACTTCAAATAGAACAAAATAAACTATCTACGAAAAAACTTCCGTTTTGGTAAATGTTAATCTAAATTATAACTGTTAAATACAGAATTACACTATTTTTGTACTTATTAGCACTAAACAGTAAAAATAATTATATGATTTCTACTCACATCTTCGTAAATTTCGGTATTATTAATAGCAGTTTCCATCCAAACGCCTTTAGAAAACACAATGCTACTGGGATCACGCAGTTCATTAGCAAATTTATTGCTTGCCATCAAACCGAGATGCTCTCTAAAAATACAACAACAGAAATTTAATGTTTTAAATCAGCGATCTCGCACTCACATCTTAATGAAAAATTTTATTTTATTATAGTTTAAACTTAAAGTATTTGTATTTCATTGCCCTTTTTTAATTGATTTTAGACTTCTTAATACCAAATATTTCTTAATTAATATATTGATTTTTAATATGATTGTAACACTACTTTATTATATTAATAATCAATACGTATTTATAAACTTAGAAAGTCTGTAATACAGATTCTTAAAATAACAGAAAATTATTACTGATTGATTAAAAAGTGTCTTGACTGCAGATAAATAGAAAATTGCAAAACTTCTTCTATAAAAAATTTAGATTATACAAAAAAAAAAAATGCAATAGTCAATCTTAAAATTATAAATCGTTATTTTATTGGCATGAGAAAAGTAATTTTTAAAAAATTGTACAAACTAGTTCGTTTATTTAAATATATGAAAAAAATCTAATAAATGTATTTATTAGCATTAAAACAACTCATGGAAATAAGTATTTCAAGTTTTTAAAACATATTTAAAAATTGTTGTTTTAGTAAAAAAAAATATTCTAAAATTTTATGTTTAATTATTACATTAGTATATATTAATTACTTGTGCATAACAATTATCAATATCGATTTTATTTACTTAAATCAAGAAATACAAACTATCTTGCAAACTATAAGAAAGTGACTTTTACATTTATTTGCAAAGAGATCTTGTGGTGTTAGTAAATAGATCTGCATAAATTATAAAGCCTTTACATAATTAACTCTTTCATTGACCGTAGAATTAAAAAAAAATAGAGATAAATCGACCGTTGAGAAAACGTCGTTCGTAGAATATGTTAGCTGTCTTGTTGTTTATTCCTACGTATGTATTCATAATTATACACTTTTCTATCTGACACGCTTATAATAAGAAATGCAATACTCAATACTGTATACTATATTCATCAAAGTTTTTTTTTTTTATATATTCTGTTCATAAAAAAATGTGTAATAATTACTTACAATATATTTTAAAATTTTATTGATTAATTACACGTACAGTAGAGAACCTCTTTAAGTCGAAAACCTCCAGAACTCGAAAAATTTTTGTTCCTTTCCCTTCAAGCTCCAAAACCTCCATTACTCGGAATTTCAACCCTATAAGTCGTAATAATGAGTCAATCACCACAAGCCATTTTGGTATATATTTTCCCTCCGTAAGTCGAAAAAAAAAATTGGGCCTCTGTATCTCGAACATTAGCAATGTTTGATTTTACAATCTTTTTTATAACCTTTACAACTTGATCATTTGAAACTAATTACTTCTATAGTTCGAAGAAAAAATAAGTTACTGACTTTCAGGATTTGTCGACAGTGCACGTCATTTTTCCTAGAAAACAATGTATGAGTATACAGTAAATAGAATAACCAATTCTATGAAATAGCAACTCGGAAGAAAAAGAATTTTCTGCTCTTTATAGCTTAGATAATGCTATAGATAGAGAACGATCGAATATTGTCTAAAGCAAAATAAATAAATAATAATAACTGACTTTTAATACATAATATTTTTAATCTTAAAGTTGTTTCGAATTATTTTGATTTTTTATTGTAGTATATAATATAAATTTTAAGTTGCAAATAAACATGTTTATTACCTTTTGTAACGTGAATTTTTATTTATTTTACCTCTCTAACTCAAAATAAGTCAGAAAGAATCTAGACCTCTTCAAGTCGGATATTTCCTTACAAAATCTGCGTAAGTCGAAATCCTCCATAAGTCGAAAACTCTATAACACGAATTATTTGGCGTCTCCTTGAAGTTCGACTTACAGAGGTTCTACTGTATTTTAATTATTTAAATAATTAGTTCCCTACACAATCAAACTTTAATTAAATATCAAACATTAAATAATTAGTTAATAATTAATTAATTTCAGTATAAATAAAATTTAGATGCTAAAAAAAAAGTATTTTCTCGGAAATTATGCCGAATATGCTTGAAAATCACCTGAAAATCGCATTTCTCAATGAATGACAAAACTTCCCCGCCTCGTGCGGTCGTCCTTTTCCTCGGCCAGAAAGTGAGTATCCCTGATCACCACGGCTATTTCAGAGTCCCTCTTGCCCAGCAGGCTGCGGTCATTGATGTTGGCAGAACCGATGATGGCTACCTGGTCGTCAGCAATCAACAGTTTGCTGTGCACGTACACCAACTCGGTCACCTGGAATTAAAACAGTTCGCATCTATCTCAGAAAATGTACACCAGAATCATTGTATGAACATTTTCAGACTATTGTCATCAAAAATACTTTACAAATTTGAATGGTTGCTTGTTTTTAATTAATAAGTAATTTCTTAAATTTATTTTTTTTAAGTTAATTGACTTATCAAGCTTTATCGTAAAAAAAAAAGATGTTTGTTTTTGTATTGCATAAAGTTAATAAGTAAGCTAATGATGTGAAGCGTTGTAAAGTACAGACAAAGCACAAAGCTAATATTTGTATAGTATATTAAAGTTATATTTGTAAGTATCACCAAATTAGTGGCAAACAGCGACCCTGGCGTAATATTTGGCGGTTTATTTAGCAGTGCTGTGGATAGATTGGTAAAGCTTCTAGATATGATTATCGACATAGTTTTTAATACTTCTAACAGGTTAAGAGAATCATCTGGGAATTGCTCAAAGTTTAGCAAGAGATAACTATGGAAACTGAAAGAATTCTCTCGAAGGTCATCATTCAGAGAGACCGTTAAAAGACTAATACACCAAGAGAAGATTTTGTTTGATTTGTCGCTCTACGAACATTTTGTGCACTCTTTAGAATAATTAACCTACTAACGGAACCTACTGTTTAAATTGAATTCTGAACCACTAACAAACATTTATGCCACAGCTAGGATTCGAACCTGAAGCTGGTGGTACCAAAAGGCCAGAGCGCTGGCCAATTGACCATCAGGCCGCTGCAAGAGAGAAGAAGACTTATATAGAAAGATAAAGCTTTAAAATACTAATTCAGCAATCGTTGATAGTTATATCCATAATTTCAGAGTAGATATACAAGCAATAAATGTTTTGTTTAATATATTTTTTTTTCTTGTTGTCTCATCGCATTTAAGAATAGCACGTAATTAATTTTCCTTATGTTAATCTTTTGTGTACAGAGAACAACAATAAATTATTTTTCTGAATCTTCAATGTCCCTCTATTTAAAGGATTCTTATGACCGTTTATGGGGTGTTGCGTACAAGCAAAGCATTCTGCTTTTCAATCACTTGTACTTTAATCACACTCCCAAAAGTTTTATTTCAATCTGAATAATGATGTTTCATAAGTATGAGCATGGTGTCAATATAAAAAAAAGTAAAACATAATACCGGCGACATATAATGAGAATTTGTTACGAATTGAACAGCAATTCTTGTTCAAATCATCTTTAATTTCATGTTTATTCTAATCAAATCCAATAAAAAAAGTGAATCAGATTTTATGATAATTTCATTATTCTATGTATATATATTAATATTAAATGCCGACTTACAAGTTTCTTATTCAACGAACCATGCGTTCGCAGTCCACAGAAAGAAATATACACCGATGGATCTCTTACTAAAAGAAAGAAAATGCAATTTAATAACAAAATGTAAAAGTAAGAAAAATTAAATTTCGAAAGATAGAAATAAGCAGCTAATGAAAGCCCAAAATTTCTGAAACAGCAAGTTTCAGTGTTATTTATAGTATAATTATAAATTCATCCTTAAATTGAATTCATTTTAAACTTACACAAATTCCTTCATAATTCGACAGAGTGTAGAGATCTTTTGGTCTCAACACTCTAGATCACTTTTAAATTGATTTTCAACAATCAGATCTCTGAATATGTTTTAAAAGAAAGTGTTTTGTTTTAAACAGCACATTAGAATAAGTTATTCTATTCCAAATATGTTCTGACCTCTAAACTACATTTAGCTCGCTTTTCAGCAGACAGATATCTTCACATGTCAGAAAAGTGAGCTTTGGTTTGTGATTTCGCATTAGACAAATTGTGGCTCCCAAACTTTTGACCATCTTTAGTTTGCTTTTCAATTGTCAGATCTCTTGACATGTAAGAAAAGAGAGCATTTGGTTTGTGACAGTTTTACCAAGGCTAAATTTTATTGGGCTGCTAGAGTTCTTATGTCGGATATCGCTACAGTTTGATGTAGGGGAGAAAAAGCTTTTGAGCTGTAAATAAAGTTACTCAGCTACACGCTGGGTTGTGAAATATACTACATCTTTGGGTGAGAGTTTGTAGGCCAATTTATGCATATGAATTTATGCGAGAATAGCGAAGCTTATTGATGATTTCTTCTGTACGATGCTCTTGCAGTGCGTAGGTGGAACCACGATTATAGCTGAAATTTATCAATAAATAATATTACACAAAATTTTAGGACGAAAATCATTCCCTTTTATTTATTTTATATTTTTAAGAGATTCAGAGTTATACGAAGTATTTCTCGGAAACTTTCTATATTACCCCAAAAGTACAAGTGAGCTACTAAAATTGCATTCTAAACAATCTATTAATTATTATCAGATCAAAAACTAGTTTATTTTTATAAAATAACCACTAAAATTATTAAAATTTGAGATGCAAAATAATATTTTTAAAAAATTAAATTCTTATTACAATCAGTAATTTGTCAAATAATTTCAACATTCTAGACAACGACTTGGAAAGACTTTTTTTTGTGACTGTGTCTTACATTAATCACTAAAAGACTCTTTCAGAATTCCTACATATTTGTCGTAATTTCCATGAACAAAGTTATATTCACTTACTATTAGGTAATATTGAATTTAAGAGTTTGAAGTTTATTTGATATAGATATTTAAATCGAAAATGAATAAGTTTTCTGCATAATATTTAACAGTACTTTGAGCTTAAATAAAAATCATCCTCTACGAAATCAGTAGAAAAAAACTCCAATGTTTTACTTATAAAATTCTTCTACAAACATAAATTAACAAATAATACACATAACCAGAAATCGGACATTCATGAGCGAACCTCACGATCGAACATTATTTCCATTCCCATCCATTTAATCATCCATTTAATCATCCATTTACATGATGAAGCAAACTTCTACCTACTGTGTCGAGAGGAAGCCTGGAATAGAGATGTGGGCCCTCTGCAGATTGACTTGTAGTTCCAGTAGGTGATGGCTTGATGCATGTTCCCGAACCAGTACCCAGTTCTCCTTCGAAGGCAGGCAGCAAGGGAATGACGACATAAACGTGGAAGGGCGTTTTGTTCCTGGAGGGTTAATTCCACTTAATCACTTAAAAGGTAAATGGTTTACAAAATTTATTAATTCGTTTTATTAACACACAAATCAAGCTCAGATAGGTCCAAGTGACTTGATGAATAGGTTTCCGAAAAAAGGTACCTCTGTTTGAAATCCAACAAAGTCTATCTTAAATCTTCTATGCTTGATGAGCAAGTTAAATCTGTTGGTCTAATAGTCCTTTCACAGAGCTGGAGGAAGAGGGGTGTAAAGTGTTATAAAACCTACACTTCTCTGTACTTCCAGAGACCATCCCTTGTGTTGGGAAGAGCAAGAGTTGGCCTAATAATCCTTTCACAGTGCTGGAGGAAAGGGATAGTGCTTTAAAAAACTTCTCTGTAATTCAGAGACCAACCCCGTTCTAAAGTGTAGTTAAGGCCAGACTTTATTAAAGGAAACTGTAACCAATCTTACGTGATAAGTCTGAGTGACTCAGATGACACGACATAATCAACTCAGATGATAATGTCGTTAATATTAAATGTCTGACTCTGTGGGATGGAGAGTGCGACCATCTTTTACGTGATTCGAGTATGTACAACATTTTTTTTTTTCTTTCTAATGCAGCTGGCAAACACTTAGACAGCTTGATCTTGGATGCCTTAAGGCAAAGCGCTGCACAGACGTTACTCACTTTGCATTACCCAGGGGGCGCGTGTAACTTGAAGATGAAAGCCACGGTCGCGGAGTAACAATGCCCCCGCAACGCTCTACGATCCTATTAGACCCGGGACCTACGGTTTAAAGGGATTCGAACCACTACACACATCCATGGTACCACCAGGACTCGAACCTGAAACCTGTGGTATCGAGCGCCAGAGAGCTAGCCACTCGGCTATTCAGGCCCAGTATGTACAACGTTGTACCACAGAATTTTCAAACAAAATTGTACCGTATCTTAGTTCTACGATTATCAAAATTCATTTTTCCCAAAAAAATCGGCATATTCTCTTTATAAACGGTTTATTGTGACTCAATATAAAAATATATGTCTTGAAATTCTTATATCCAAAGAAAAATGCTTTTTATTTTTTGAATTTGCTTAAATACCCTTTATTTTTTATGTTTTTAATTGAAGAAATGTAAAAAAATTAATTATATCTATTTTATCTATTAAAATTTTTAAGCTCATGAGGTAATATGACTTTGTTATAAATAATAATAATTATTATCTCAAACATTTTATTTATATTTATTTTCAAATATTTAGTACAATCTCTTAGTTAAATCTGATAAAAAAAATTCTTCCCATTACAATTTTATCATTTCATTAAACAGAACAAATTTATTTAAATTGGAAGAAATTAAATTATTTATAATAAAAAGAAATTTGAATTTATTTCCCCATTATCTCGAAAATGAATCTTTATTGATATCTAATTTTCTTTTTATTTGATAAAATTTTATCAGTTTTTTAGATCTTTTTTTTTTCATTCTAGATAATTTGATTACTATACCTATACGCTCGAAGTATTCTATTGCATAGGGCGTCTGCAATACCGTTGAATACGTAGGCTTCATCACTCGGCTGGGTTATGAAGAACTGATTCTGAGAAAAAAATTAAATTAAATTATTTATTTCAAATATCTTTATCTGTTTATTTTCATGAAAAATATTACTTTTATTTTGTTAATCGCAAAAACAGTATCAATCATGATATTGTTTTTATTATCCTTATGTAACCCTCCTACGCACTGGAAAGATCGCTCGCTCCTATGGCATTAAAGAGAAATGGTCAGCAGACCTCGAGACTCTCATCCCAGAGGAAGTACAGCCCAACCGGCACTGCCGCTGAAAAACGTTTAGTAGAGCGCAATAACGCGCTTCTGTTGAGAAACGTTTAGTTTGTAATCTCTCATCCCGAGAGAAAATATATTTAGCTCAATCATGTGTATTAATTGGCCTACAGACTCTCACTCGGAAGAAGTATCTTTCGCGTCCCCTGCGAGTACCTGAGTATCCTATTTTCGATTTAGAAATGAAATCCTTCCACAAATCTATAATTATCTGTCTTTAAATGTGTTAAATAGTGTATGTCTCTAATTGTACGTGTGTGATATTTGTGCATTTGTCAATAAAGCTGTGTATTCTCAAACCTGTGTACAATCTGTTTTCCCAACCAACATATTACACTTAAATGATAATCTTTTATAATTTCTATACTTTCTATCTTTTATAATTTTATAATTTCTATAATTCTAACGTAATGGAACAGAATGATATTTATTTATTGATTTTATTGAATATTACATTATTCTCAAAGACGAATGAAAATATTTCTTACATTATTTAACAATGAGTTTTAGTTTTAAATTAAAATAATTGTCTGAAAATAGATACCAAAAGTTGCTTAAAAATACTTTAACATAAATAACTTTTGACACACTTCAGATTGTGGTCGGAAACCTGATAACGCATAAGCGTACAACACGGTCTGAAACTATTTATATCCATTTCCGTTTTCATCAACTTTTCAATAGATAAGCTAATAAATCGTTCCACGCCCAAAAAGTTTAAAAAAGATTAAACTTATTTAAAAAAAAAAAAAAAAGGGGAAAAAAGAAAAGAAAAGTTTCGATGAACACAAGCACGATTTGCTTATAATTTTTATTCTCTAAAAATTTATCTTCTTGAGATTGAATGACTTTTTCAGTTGGGCCATTGTGGCCTGGTGTCCAAGTGGCTATCTGTTAGCCCTCGCGTACAAGATGCCCGTAGAACTGTAAACTAAACAAATCAGTTGGCCATTACTAGTAAGTCTATTTTATACACATAATAATAATAACTTCCTCATTAAATAAAAAAAAAAATTATGATTATTTATTCATTTATTGTTGTTGAAATAAAAATCAATATTTATGTATTATTGTATTTTGTATTTTTTTAAAGAAGCTCAAATCTTTTATAAATAATAATGTTTTGAAAAATAACATTTTTGTGAATAACTAAATATATTAATAGTTATTAATTAAATTTAATATACTTCTATGTAAATAAAATGTTTTGATTCTTGAATAATGTTGATATAGGCTTCATGTATAGACATTTTCTGTTTCGGAAATACCACCAGACCAATGGGACAGGCTTCGCAAAACCTAAGTATAAAAAATATCAAATATCACATCACAAAATACAAAATTCAATCAATAAAAATGAATCAAGGTGAGAAAATTGATAGGATATGAGAATGGAATGCATCAAAAATAATAAAATAAGCTGATGTTACAATTATAATTCATTTAGTGAATAAAATTTTTGTTTGTCTTACTTGACACTCTGCTCTGAATATGGTTCCTATGGTATCGGACAAAATTGGAGGTACATTGTCTCCCAAAGAGTTGTAGGATTTTGGCATTAAATAAGGATAAGATATATTACGAGGATAAATCTCGGCCTGGAAAGAGTTAAAAAAAATAAAAAATCATGTAATTTTTATAAATTTTAATTGTAAATGCGTGTACTTATTGATTATTACAAATGATTCAAAGTGCTAGTAATAAAATTCAACATATTTAAAAGAGATTGCAAAATTAGGTCAGGCACTGTCATGGAATAATTTTACCGACATCATTTACTAGTAAATTTTATGGTTCACATGAAATTACTGACAGCTGTTAGCAATAACAATTTTGCACAGTTCCTAAGTTTTATAATGTGTACCCATCATATCTATCCAAAAGCATAGCATAACTTTCTAGTTGTTGTTACGTATGGCTTTAGTAAAACTCAATCCATACAAATTTAGCCACTTAAGTAAAAACAAAAAGAACATATAATCAAATCAAAATTACAAAGGGATCAGACATTCTTAACAAAAACAATAAAAAAGTTTTTTAAAAACGAGTTAAATGTTCTAAGGATAAAAATTTAAGAAGCTAGATGTACAATAATAAAAATCCATGGGATCAGGGCATATGGCCCCCCAGTAAAAATCACCATTCTATTGTAAGTTAAGAGTCCAGTCCCGAGCAAACAAGTAGGTGGGCCTTATTCATTTTCTCTGTCTTACATAAAACACATATATCAGAGTTCACAATAGCAGAACTTTCTTTCCCATATTAGTGTGTTTTGGTTCCATGTTGCTTAACTAATATTTTTTTGTATTTGAAACTGCCCTAGTATATCTATTTTTCTTTATTACTTACTGTTTTTCCCAAGAATGACTTTTTGTTTTACCTAATTAAGAGATTCAATCATTTCATGTCCCACTCAACCTCTGTCTCATTTCGAATGGCATGTATCCATTTCTTATTGTTTCAAAATTTTCTATTGTGTGTAAACACTTTTAAATAATTTTTTGAGGAATTCAGTAACTGCAATTCAATCTTTTCAACTTACTCTAAATACTGCTTCATTCAGGATCAATCGATCTTCTCTTCTTCATTGACGCAACAACCCATATTGGATAACTATGGGACAAGCTATCATAGCCCAACAACCCCAACTGCCTACCGGCAGATTTCAAGACAGAAGTTGTTGTTTTTTCGGGGTAGGGTTGTCAGCTTTACAGTTATATTATGGGGGGACCGACGGTTAAAGCGGATTCTGAACCGCTACAAACAAACATGGCAGACAGAGCCAGTCATATATATATATATATATATATATATATATATCATCCTCATCAGTGAAACAACAGCCCCAATAGTGAGCAAAGGCCGTCTGCCTACTAGCAGACTTAGAGACAGAAGATGTTTTCTTTTTATGGGGTAGGGTTGTCAGCCACATGCCCAACGCTTTACAGACCGAGACCAAACATCCATGGCACAGCCGGGACTCAAATCCGAAACCTGCGGCACCGAGCGCCAGAGCACTAGTCATATATATATATATATATATATATACACTGAAGTGACAAAACTCATGGGATACCTCTTAATATCGTGTCGGCCCTCCTTTCGCCCGGCGAAGTGCAGCAACTCGACGTGGCATGGACTCAACAAGTCGTTGGAAGTCTTCTGCAGGAATATAGAGCCATGCTGTCTCGATAGACGTCCATAATTGTGAAAGCGTTGATGGTGCAGGATTTTGGGCACGAACAGACCTCTCGATGATATCCCATAAATGCTCGATGGGATTCATGTCGGACGATCTAGGTGGCCAGATCATTCGTTGGAATTGCCCAGAATGTTCTTCAAACCAATCGCGGACAGTTGTGGCCCGGTGACATGGCGCATTGTCATCCATAAAAATCCCATCGTTGTTTGGGTACATGAAGTCCGTGAATGGCTGCAAGTGATCTCAAGTAGCTGAACATAAGCATTTCCAGTCAATGTGCGGTCCAGTCGCACCAGAGGACAAGTCCATTCCATGAAAAAACAGCCCACACCATTACGGAGCCACCACCAGCTTGAACAGTGCCTTGCTGACAGTTTGGGTTCATGGCTTCGTGGGGTCTGCGCCACACTCGAACCCTACCATCAGCTCTTACCAACTGAAATCGTGACTCATCGGACCAGGCCACGGTTTTCCATTCATCTAGGGACCAACCGATATGCTCACGTGCCCACGAGAGTCGCTGCAAGCGATGTCGTTCTGTCAGTAAAGGCACTCGAGTCGGTCTTCTGCTGGAATAGCCCAAGAAAGCCAAATTTCTCCGCACAGTTCTAACAGACAAGTCCCTTGTACGTCCCACATTGATTTCTGCGGTTATTTGACGCAGTGTTGCTTGTCTGTTAGAATTTACGACTCTTTGCAGACGTCGCCGGTCTCGGTCGTTAAGTGCAGGCGGTCGACCACTGCGCTGTCCATGGTGGATGTTATGCCTGAAATTTCATACTCTCGGCACACTCTTGACACAGTGGATCTGGGAATGTTGAATTCCTAACGATTTCCGAAATGGCATGACCCATGCGTCTAGCTCCAACTAACATTCCGCGTTCAAAGTCTGTTAATTCCCGTCGTGCGGTCATCATCACGTCAAAACCTCTTCACATGAATAACTTGAACAGAAATGAAAGCACTGCGCATTTATACCTGTTCTACGCGATGCTACTGCCATCTGAAAATTTGCATATTGCTATCCCGTGACTTTTGTCACTTCAGTGTATATAAATAACACAAAAAGTTCTCTGAAGCCTAATTATACGAGATTAAGATATTCAAATAGTTGTTCAGAACACGGTAAAGAACATTTAATACCTTTGCATGATTCCATCGCAAAATAAAATGCCTCGCAACATCTCTGGCTATTCTTCCCTGAATGAATAGTCCCACGTCGTGCCAAGGCATTCGTGGTGTGACGTTTCGGTCAATGAAATCTGTGAAAAGTTCCATTAGGGATTTGAAATTCTTAATAAAAAAATAGCTAAAAGGATAATTTGATGCACAAATCATCACTTAAAATAAACTAAACATTTGCAAAGACTTAAGATTTTTATTAGATAATTGTTAAAATTGTTTAACTTGAGAAAAAACAATAGAAAATGAAAGGTTGAACTAAGGTAACTGCCTACTTAGATTAGACTGCGCATCTGAATATTATGATTATAAAACTTAAGGAAAATAAATCAATTAAAATAATATTATTTATCTATTTCCATAAGCAATTTTTAAAAAAAAAAAGTGCTGTGTGATGTGAAACATGTGAATGTTGAAACAATGTGATGTTGAAACAATGTTCTGCAATTGATGTTAGAAATACAGTGACCTAAAATGCGATAAACAACAAACTTATGAAAAACTAGATTTACTTAAGATTAGTTATTCAAAACTTAATATTCAGAAATGTTAAAAGATTATAGCTAATGTTTATTTAATGATGATAAGGCGTGTGTTTGCACCTAAATGTTGTTGCTGTCGTATCCCCTGAACAGTACAAGGAAATCAAATGTCGCGATTCTCCCGAATAATATTGGCTGTGTTGATTGCCAGCTCGGAGTATAAATCCTCTTTCAAGTGATGGTCCAGACAATGCAGGGCGCCTACAACAACTGGGCAATCAAAGACATGAGGGTGGAGTAAACTCGATATCAGGGCAGTTGCCACATTTTGGTACTTTTTAACACCATCAGCTCACTCTCATCCTACGCAGGTGTGTGTGCAGGTTTATGAAAAAAAGGCATAGAAAAAACCTTATAAGAATTAAAAGCACTATACTGAAGACAAAATTGATATTTTTGAAGCTAATAAAGATACCCATCTCTCTATCAAATATAAAAAATCGTTAGCAAAATACCATTCTCCCCCCTTCTCTTCCCGCATTCTAACTATAGTTCTTAATGTTTAACTTTTTAGGTTTCCACTATCGTAACAAATCTCTCCCGAACTGAAAAACCATTTGTATATAAACCCATATTTAACTATAAAACCATTAAAAAAAAAACTTGTCTGCATAATGTAAGTCAACAGGTGAGAATCGACCAGTGGATAACAAGAGATCTTTTAACTTTTTTCCGGTCCAAAATACGCCTGCAGAATATAGGCAGGAAATTGCAGCAAAACCGCATATCGTTTACATTTTAATGCCATATTTTGATTATGTTACCCAATTTCCGTTTCATAAAATTTTGAAATCCTGTTATACTTTTACGATTGACTCTTGATTTACCTGAATAAGGTTCTTGCAAGTTTTGAAAATCTTTGCTGATGAAATTGACATAGTCTTTCCCGTACCATAACCGAAACTTTCGGTTCATTCCCCAACACCAGAAGAGCCATTTCTTGTATCGTACGACGCCGATCCGCAGGTTGTAAGTTTGAAAGTCTGGAATTTAAAAAGGGCGTTATTCAACTAATAGCATGGAATAACGTGTTTGTATAATAATTTATATATGTATTTTAGATTATTTTAATTGGAATGTTTTTCATCAAATATTGATATGATTATTCATCTAGTATGGCTAACAATACACAAGAATCTGAATTCATGATGAATATTCCATCTTTGTAATGAATTTGGCTAATTCAAATCATGAATTTCTTGTACGAAATCTGTTTTATGTTTCATAAACAGAGAAAAAAGTGACATTACTCATTTTTTATTTTTTATTTTGCATATCATTAAAATGCCCGAAAGCTAATTTTTAAGCTTTTACTTCTGCACATACACTTACTTAACTGAACACGCCAAATAAGTAGATTTAATACGAAATTAATTTCTCTGTAATGATGGATAGATTTATATTCAAATTTTCCCTACTGCCAAGGGCAGTAATCTAAAATAATAATAATCATAAATATCTAATTTAGCATATTCCTTAGCAATAGTCTATAATCCTATTTCTGGGCGGCCTTATGCCTATTGGCTAGCACTCTGGCCTTTGGTACCACAGGCTTCAGGTTCAAACTCCAGATGGTAGTAGAAATGTTTGTCAGTAGTTCGAATCCACGTTAAACTGTAGGTCCCGGTCTAACTAGCCCAAAGTGTGCAAAAAAAAAAAAAAAAAAAAAGACCGTAGAGCGGCAAACCAAACCAATTCCTTTTTCTGCTAATAACACAAAGATATCTACTAAAAATATTTGTATTTCCACAGCAATTGAAATCGGACTTCAATTTTAAGGTAAGATACATCGATATAGCTTCGATTTGAGACCCAGTGGTAAAGTGCACAACTATCTTGCAAGAGGGTGGCCATTCGGATTGATTGGTGGCGTGCTTATCAGTCGCTGCTTTCAGAGTTGAGGTTTGGTTTGTCACTACACGGTCCTTTTTCGCACACGCTTTGGGCTAATTAGACCGGGACATATAGTTTAACGCGGATTCAAACCACTAACAAACATTCATGCCATCACCAGGATTCGAAACTGAAGCACCAAAGGCCAGAGCTCTAGTCAATTGGCCATCAGAATGCTTCAAAAACGAGGAGAATGGTAATTATAACAGCTTGTATAGGTAATCCCTATTCAACTATCAAATTGCTTGGTGGAAGTTTCCAGGCTTTCACCACTACAACACTGCAATTACGAACCAGTTACACACGAACTAATTTCCCCTTCATGTCCCATTGGTGGACTATTCGTACATAGGCAACTGGCCCACAGATCTATACACACATATAAAACATATAAACATAAATATTCATAAAAGCAACTCTGGAAATATCAAATAATCAAGAATCTCCATTACGAAACTGAAAGTTTACTTTAAAATAAAAACACGACTAAATTTCTTTAAAAAAAAAAAAAAAAACTGAACGAGGTGTATTTTTAATAATGCATGCTGCAGCATTTAACACAAGATAGATAGGATGCAGAAGAAAAAAAACACTCTGATACTTATTTTTTTCTCGAATGAAAAATGTTTTCGCAACGTTTGAGAAAAAATTAAAAAAACATTTTTTAATGTTGATCATCTTATGGTTCCGAAATAAAATGATTACTTCACGAAGCTTTTTTTTTTTTTTTTTTTCATTTACGTCAAAATAGATTACTTTAGTCTCGTGTGGGTCCGAGTTAGAACAGCCCCACTGTAACCCATGCATGTCGTAAAAGGCGACTAAAATGGGCACCCAGTCCCCAGAGGTACAGCCGGGTGGGGTAATGTCAAACTTTTTCGTTTGAGTGCCCCATGTCTTTGAGAAGCAAGATCAAGGACAAAAAGAAGCTGCATTTTTTACCCTTTATTATAAAGCGTCGTTATAAGACAGGGGTTCATGAATTTGGGCTAGATGTTGCTGTCGACCAAATTTAATAAGAAACAACAAAAACAGGTTACTTTGCCACAATCTTGCCCCGTCCTATCTTGATTTTATGTCCGTTTCAAATAGGAAACATAGAATTTTTAAATGAAATATATAAGCAAGAGTTTCCCCATTAAAAACCAAAAATTACTTATATTTTTTTTATCTCGATTCCTTGCAGTAAAAAAAATCAGATTTTACACTTACAGTTTTTGATTACTACTTTGAAGCTGATCCATTTCTGCTTCTCTGCTTATTTTTTTCTTGACTTCTTTAAAAGTCTGCAATCAATAAATATTTCGTAAAAATAACTCACAAATAAAATGCGTTTGCAGTTTTTTTTTTTATTAAAAATAGTTCAATAATAAGATTTGTTTTCCTTTTTATTTGCATTCTTTAATTTCCTAATATATTATTAACAAAGTATGCAACAAATTATTAACTTAAATGTTAATATTATTCCTTAAAATTATTAACATTAAATTTTCAAACAAAGATGTCGTCAATTAAAGCACGGAAGATATTTGCGTAAAACGTTACTTCAGAGAAAAAAGATTAGTCCTTCCGCGTACTTGTGATTTTTGTGTGTTTACTGTTTAGTAATAATGAATCAAGTTGTTTTTGCTGAAGAATAGCGCTTTGATGAGTATTTAATTGCGGCAACTAAATCGAGGCATCCTGTATTATTTCGAGAGGGACGAACTTGTTTTAGGATCGCATCCAAGGGAGGTTTAGGTTATTAGTTCGTGCATATTGGTGATTATTTAATAAGCTTTTTGCCCGCAATCAGTGAATGTTGTACCGCTTATCTATTTTTCATTTTTCTTATTGTAACCTTATTAAATATAATGTCAATGCTTAAAGAATTTTTTAGTAGTGAAATTGAAAAAGACCATCGTTATATAAAAGATAAAGGAAAGTTCCGATAATTAAAGCTGCGTGGAAACTATTTAACTACCTAATGCGCGCTGAACAATTCGAACTATTTAATCACTGCCCGACTCGTGGTCAGGGACAACGTGCACCGTTGATGAGTATTAAGGCGGATGTTCCATCCGCTGGCGGCTTTGTTGCAGACACTGTTTCAAAAGTGAAGAGGCTCGATGGCGTTTCTGATGTTCAGTATCTTTCTCGTGAGTCGGACTACTACCTGGTGGAAGTTTTCTCCCATACGATACGCCAATGCGGTGTAGTTCCCCATAAAAAAGGTCACCGCAAAGGCACTACCCTCCTCTTTCAGCGTCACGGTGCCAAGTTAGTCTTCTACCTACGGGACTCCATCACAGCAGAAGCTGCCCCCATTTTCCTCCTTCCATGAGACATGGGTTCTCGGACTTAGCTAGATGTTGCTGTCTACCACCAAGTGGGTAACAGAAACAACACTATTTAATCACTGAAGAAAATACGTTGTTAGTGCGGGGGAGGCTTAGGATTTAATTTCATCTACTCATTTAAGGAAATTTAAAAAGGTTACTGGTAAATGAATCATTGCGCTTTTTAGCAACATGCTTCATTATGACCATAGATGTTTTCCTAATTTTTTTTCAGCTTCTTCATATGTTATGTAAATTTAAGCTAATTACCCTTAAAAGATTACCAGAAAAGAGTTTTCGCTTTCCTCTATCAAGCGCAGTTTGATACCTTTTCAGACGGGATTATTTCTCACCTTCAGCAAGAAACAAATCACAGTTGTCGCTCAAATAATAAGCTGTGCTTTCATCCAACTTTTTTCCTCCGTAGCTCAGTCTCATGAAACTTCTGTCTTCCATTTTACTGTAATCAATGACGACAGAACGATTTATAGTTACATGAATTTTCTCTCGTTCAAACAAGCTCGTTGAAGGTCGTGAACTTAATGAATCGATTCAAACGTTGTGATTCAAAACTTATATGAATCGCAACGTTTGCTTCACGTTGAAGGTAACAAAATAAGCCCATGTGATGAACGCTTAATTACTTAACTTGTGTTACATCTAGAGTGATGCGGAATCCACCACAAATTTTCTGTGGTGAATGACTTCAAATGAACTACATTAAGCAATGTTCTTTAAAGTTAAAAGATTGGAATTAAGACTGTTCCAATTTAATAAATTTACTAAGAACTTAAATTTTTTTTAAAAGTTCTAATTGATCAAAAATAATAACAAGAAATAGAAGAGAGGAAAATAACTGTTCATTTTGTGAACTGAATTAGTCATTAGTTTTTGTTAGCATTATTACATTATGGAACAAGTTCTAAAAGTAATTATAGCTGGTTAAGTAAAGAAAGGGCTAAGGAAAGAGAAAAAGAAAAGTTAAAAAGAAGGTGGGCATGGCAGCAAAGAAAATTTATTACATTTCGTAACTTTACTTACCCGTGTTGCTTGAAACTTCTGATAGCCGTTTTCAACCTCCTGGGTTTTCCTTCTGCATCTTCAACCATTTCTTGAGGTTTCACCTGTAAATTATTTTATAAAAATAATTCTTTTAAAGTCTTAAAGAAAATTAATTACCTTAATTTCCTACCTGTAATCCATGAATTATACGTTAAAAAATCTTAGAATTTCTTGGGGCGCATAATCAGTCAATGTGTATAAACTGTGAGAATTTTTTTTCAAAAGTTCCATAAGGCTAAAATTTATATTTAATTTAATAATTCGTATTTTATTATTTATTCTTATTCAATATAATAAACTTTTTAAGGTCTTAAAGAAAATTTATCTACTCAGTTTTCTTGTATGAAATATGCGAATAATATGTACCTACAAAATATGCGTTTAAAAACCTTAGAATTTCATGTTGCGAATTATAAGCCAGTGAGTATAAACCGTGTGAATGATTTCTTAGAAGTCTCATAAGGATCCAATTTTTATTTTATATAATAATTCTTATTTTATATTATAGATCTTATTTTATTCTTATTTTATATGATAAATCTTTTAAAAGTCTTAAAGAAAATTAATTAATACAATTTCCCTGCCTATAATCCGCGTTAAAAAACCAAGTTATCATTTGAGGATTGAGATTATAAGCCATTCCTCCTAAACTGTAGAATTTTTTTTCGAAAATTTCATAAAGATCCTTCTTCTTTCTTCTTCATTGGCGCAACAGCCGCATGGTGGGCCAAGACCGTCTGGCTACAGGTAGGGTTGTCAGCCCTACACCCAAAGCTCTACAGTCATATTGGATCTGGACCTATGTTTTAAAGTGGATTCCAAACCACTAGAAGCATCCATGGCTCTAACTTGAAACCTGAAACCGAGCGTCACTTAGCCATCAGGCTCTTCATAAAGATCCACTCTTTAAAATCGTTTGCGACAAATTTGCGTGGAATAAAAATAAACAATCTTCTAAACATATAGAAAGAAACATAAACAGTTGAGGAGGTTGGAACAGAACCGATCTTTAATAAAATAAGACAAGATGCGCACATCCTACATTGGTGTATTCTAGTGGATGAAAAGACTTGTGATGAAGTTATAGATAATTAAAAATGCTTTAGACAAGTCAAAATTAATAATTATAATACTTAGGAGTATTTTCGTCTTTCTAGCAGCAAATCGTCACGAAAATGTCTCTTTTTGTTTTCATCTAAGTGTTTAAATGAATATCTGCTTTCTGGTTACTATTATCTTAAACTTATACTGTATTTTTTAGATAATTGAATATCAAAATAATGGTCCAAGTTGGCCTACAGACTCCTCAACAAGAGAGGAAGTATATTTAGCCCACCTGCACGTAGCCGACTTTTTTTTTGTCGAATTTTTGTTTTAGAAATGGAATCCTTTCGGAAATCTATAATTATCTGTCTTTAAATGTGTAAAAAATATTGCGTACCTCTAATTGTATGTGTGTGGTGTTTGAGTGTGTAAATAAAAAGCTGTGAGTTTTCCTATCTGTACCTCAAATATCTTATCCCAACCACATTTAGCTACAATCTAAATGTGGTTGGGATCTAAAGTTGGGTTGTCTAAATCCAACCTACATACTACTAAAGGGAAATTTTATGTATCAGAAAAGATAACTGCCTGAGCGTTATATGGCTCTGTGAATTACAAGCAGGATAGTATTAGTTTAAAGATTAAGCTTACCATTAAATCAGAAGATGCCAATTAGACATTTTGTATGGCTTAATTAAATGCAATGATAATTTTAACTTAAATGCTGATGTACTGATTTTTATTTTACCATTTCTGGCATCCGAGCTCAAATCTGAACAGAGCTTGTGGATCAGCTTCTTTAGGAACTTCAGATTCCCTCCGAAAAACAGACATGTGACGCAAAATTTTCAACCTTTCCTCCACGTCTCCAAAATCACTCAGTCTAAGAGAATATGAAATATTTTTATCAAATTTGAGGAGGGGGGGAAATACCAAAATTTTATTTCTAGATGATAATTGTACATAAAGTGGCCAAGTATTAGAAATGAGTTAGTTATAAATTTCAGTTTGAAAGTTTTCTAAAATTTATGCAAGTCAATGCTTTTACTATTTTATCCTCAGTTCTCGATTTCAAATTATTCTCAACCCATTTCATTCGATTTGTGGGTTTTTGTGGTACGTTAATGACATGATTGTCTTTTCTAAATTATTTAAAATTAACAAAAGTCGAAATCAGATGAGATAATTATAAATAAAAGAAATCAATTTTTTTGATAGCTGAATGAGAAATCAACATTTTTTATATATACAGATTTAGGAGAAAATAATAATAGGAAGATTACCAAAGTGAAGATTACCATCTATGTGCAATGATTTTTCCTTTAATATTTATTAAAGGACAAATAGATAAAAATATTTTTATGATTGCTTTAATAAGCCCTTTTTATAATATTAGGAGTAGTTATTTTTAAATCTTATAAAATATTTATTTAAAACATTTTAAATTCTGCAAAATATTTTGATAAAATTTACTAAAACCGAAAATTTTCAAATCAGAACAACATCAAATTATACCTGATACTAAAGTAAGAAAGAAAACTTTGAATGCATTACCACTGTTTTTGAATTTACATGTAGGCAAATGGAATAAGAAAAACAAATAAAACAAAATTCAAACTTGATACTTGATAAAGATCAATT
>BPLR01016390.1:0-30333 GCA_021605095.1 Caerostris extrusa
GTTGGCGAAACGTGCTTTGTCTTGGCACGATCGCCCGGCGCCATTACAAGTTCGCCAAGAAAACTTTTCAAGGAACGCTCTTTAATTATAATTCATGGCGTTTTCAGAAGAAAAGAAGGATTTTAATTTGATTTTCAGTCTCAGCTTCACTGTTAGTACTGGTCCATAATGATCGGTTGGTCGCTAACTGCAAAGAGATTCTTCATGATGATTTATCAATGCATGCGAAATTTAAGTAGATGGATAATCTTTTAAGTAGAAGGTGGTTTGAATTTTAAATAGTAGAGAAATGGATTTCGTGATGAGTTTGTGTATAGATTGCTGAGCTAATAAATTTTCGTTTCTTTTTTCATGACATTATAAAATGGGATTGAGACAGTTGTCTTCGATGCCTTATGCACTAACGTTACTGACTTAGCACTACCCGGAGGTAACAATACCTCTCCAACCCCTCTACGATCCTATTAGGGCGGGACCTACGGTTTAAAATGTATTCCGAACCATTATAAACATCCATGGCACCACCGGGACTTGAACCGAAATCTGTGATACCGACCGCCAGAGCGCTACGAAAATTCTAATTGGCTAATTTTTAATAAATATCAAGTATAATTTTAACGTGCTATAATGACTTATTAATGCAATAATTTGAGAAATGAATAGAAACATCAATATTTGAAGAAGGAAATATCAATATTTGAACAGAGATATCAATATTTGAAGATAGAAGGTGGTTTCGAGTTTTAAATAGAGAACTGGATTTCGTGATGAGTTGTGTATATTTTGTTCAGGTAATGTATATTTTTCTTGTATATCCTTGGTGATTTTTTCCCCTGACATCATAAAATTTGTTCGCAATATTACAGAAACTATTATAAATCTATTACAACTCTCTTCAAGCAACATTACAAAGACTAAACTTATTGGCAAACATGTTATTACATTACTATTATTTAACTATTTGTAAAAACATAACATAAAAACTTACATATACATAATATTAATAAACGTACATAAACTATCTGAAAAACTAAAATATTTCAGAAACTAAACTATTATTACATTTGTATTCTATTTTCTGCGATGAACTTTTTAAATCCTTTTTATTGTATATCTGCGAATTACGAGGTAAAAAATTGAATTCGTGTTCGCGTCATAAATTTTATAATGATCAGGTCTGGTTCGTCGCTGTTCGGTCATCTGGGTTAAACAGATCGAAACCTACAATTTAAAAGTGGATTCCGAACCTCACAAAACATCTATGCCACCGCCAGGATTTGAACCTGGAGCCGTGGAACCAAGGCCAGAGTTCAGCCAATTTTCATCAGGCCGTCTTATAATGATCGATTGTTCTTTGTAGACAATTTTGCAGATTTTTTCCTTTACTTTGGTTTTTCTTTCATATATGTTAATGTCGCTCCAGAAAATATTAAGAAACTTTGTTTAATTTATATAAAGTTATGATTGCATAAAAAAAATGTGCATTTCCAAAAAAAATAGAAGCTATTTAAAAAAAAATTTACTTAGAAAAAAAGTACTAAATATGTTTTTACATTGTGTTTTCGTAACAGTTTGAAACTGATGTGAATTAAAAATTTTTTTCGTTTTTACTTTTATTCTTAGTTAAACGTTTTTAAAGAAAATTTTTTTTTTTGGAAATTGTTTTGATATTTAAAATTGAGGTTAAATTTAATCAAAACTGTACCTAACAATAATACCTAAAAAAACTTTGTATACCTATTTGTGTAAACTATTATCCTAAAATTGCATATCTGCTTATACCACGACACAATTCCATATTCAGTTTTCATCAATACTACATTATTTTAATTATTATTTAATTATTTTCTTCATTATATTTAATATCTAAAAATATTCATAATAAAAGCTACATATAGCATTATTGAAACAAAATAAAAAAATTGAATTATTCCAAAAATTTCATTCCTCTAAAAAAGTTGAAATTTTAATACAAACATTTTTTCTTTAATACAAAATCCAGTGTCTCAACATATAGGAGTATTAAAATTGCATTAAAAATGTTTAAAACGCATTTTAATGTATCTTTATTTAAAGCAAATATTAGTATTCGATTAATAAAAAACATAATTATCTTTCATCTTAAAAACTAGCTTAACGGAAGAAACCATTTATTAAACTTGGTACCTTCAAATAAATATTTATAGAGATAAAAAAATACCCACTACAGTTTATTTAAAATACATTATTATTTTATTTCTCTTTTATTACCTTTTTTGCGAGTTTTTCATTTTTAAGAAAAAAAATTACTTAAAAAGTCGTATTAAGCGAAGCCCTTCATTCATTAAAAGTACCTTTACTTAAAAGATTAAACGGAAAAGCGTTTCTCTTCAATCCGAAAGAGGAACCTCATTTTCCTCAGTTACCTCAGTTCCGCTTCCTTCAATTTTATTAAAGTTTCCCCCCGACATCCCCTGAAAATGTAATTTAATTTCTGTTGCTGTAGCATCCCTTGTCTAAACACCCAAAAGTACCATCAATTACGTTCTTTAAAATCCAATTCTGTGTTATAATCCTCAGATGTGCCTACAGAAAAAGAAAAAATTCAAAAAGAAATTTTAGAAAGTAGCGAAAAATTCGAGAATGCAAACAGGAGAAAAAATAAGCGATACAGTAAAGCAATTAATGTTCTTCATAATTGAGAGCTTGGGTTTTTTTTTTTTTTTCCCCTTTTTTTTTTCCCCCTTTTTTTTTTTTTTTTTTTTTTTTTCAGTCTAACAGTGCATGATCGATAGTTTTACTTCACAATGGCAGATAAATAAAACTGGCTGCTACGTTCAATAAGATTTTAATGAAATGCTAGTATTTCTATTTAGAAACGAACTTATTTTGTTTTATAATGCAGCTGGCAAATATTTAGACCGTGATCTTTTTTTTAATGTCATAAAAAAGCGCTGTAGAGCTGCACCGACGTTACTCACTTAGCACTATCCTGGGTGGGGAGTGTAGTTTGAAGATAAGCTGGATAAGTTAAGGCATTGTTACTCCGAACGTGGAGTAACAATACCCTGGCAACGCTCTACGATCTATTAGATTTGGGACCTACGGTTTAAAGTGGATTTCGAACCACTCACAAACATCCCTGCCACCACAAGGATTCGAACCAATTCAAATAAGAAGATGTGATTCACAACCAATAGTTAAACGGATGTTTCAAAGATTTTTCCATTAAGCCAAGCTGTGCCGGACAGTTCGTCCTGAAATTCTCCCTGTTACATATGTGTCGAAATGCGCCCTGAACAACGTTGAAATACTATAATTATTCTTAAGGTATAATGCATTTTGTTATAACAAAACCATTTCATTATTATAAAAAAGTCATTATATTGCTATAATACTTCAAATGGCCTGAGTGGCCAAGTGTCTGGCTCTCGGTGCCGTAGGTTCGGATTTGAGTCCGGCCGTGCCATCCTAAAATGTAGCTTAATTTCTTTTGACCTAGCATCCAACTGCTCTAATGCTCCGATGTCTCTAGAAAGAAAATTTAACGGAGAAAGTAGCGAAAAATACGAGGATGCAATAAAGAAAAAAAATACGCTATACAGCAAAGCAATTAATGTTCTTCATAATTGAGATCTCCGGTTTTTTTTTTTTTTGTCTCAGTCTAACAGTGCATAATCGATGATTTTACTTCATAATGGCAGATAAATAAAACGGGCTGCTACACTCAATAAGATTTTAATGAAATGCTATTATTTCGATTCAAATACAATATCGTATTTCTTTAGAAACGAACTAATTTTTAATTTTTTTGTTTTTAATGCAGCTGGCAAATATGTCTTTTTTTATGCCATAAGCAAGGGCTGCACCGACGTTACTCCCTTTTAGCACTACCCAAGAAGTGCGTGTGGCTTCAAGATAAGTTACGGACGCGGAGT
Source organism: Caerostris extrusa (assembly GCA_021605095.1). Lineage (NCBI taxonomy): Eukaryota > Metazoa > Arthropoda > Arachnida > Araneae > Araneidae > Caerostris > Caerostris extrusa. The sequence goes on from BPLR01016390.1 coordinate 3,918, forward strand.
AGCAATGTCTCCGCAACTCTCTGCGATCCTATGAGAACGTGACCTATGGTTTAAAGGGGATTCGAACCACTACACACATCCATGGCACCGCCGGAAATCGAACCGTGGTAACGAGCACCAGCGCGTTAGACACCCGGCCCGGAAATTGAAAATATGATGTATAACAAACTTTGTAATAATAGGACAATATTCGGTAAATTATATGTTAATCAATTTTACGTCGATATTTTTTGTCCTAATATATAGTCAACCAAAACTAAAACTGTTTTTTATTTTCTGTAGTCAGGCAACCGCGGGGCCAATATTACATAACACTTGGATGATTTATTAAGGATCCCAAACATTGTGCAACAAACGACCCTAAAAAGAATATTATAGATAATACATTGTGTCACTACATGCACAAAAACAATGACAATAAATGACTCGCAATATTTTGATCCATTTCAAAACGTTTTACGGTTAATGGAAAAACAATTTTCTAGAAATATCGATTTATTTTCAATACCACACATTTTTGATTATTTTTCTTTTAAAATACAGGCCTGATTGAACATTTCAGAAAACAAGCCACGATGTCCGAGTAAGGTTTCAGTTGTATATTTTCAAACGAGGGTGTTGTTCACGCTTATTTGCATACAGAGTGCTTATCCGAAAGAAACAATTTTGTTCAAAGAATTGTTTCGTGATATCACGTCACGCAAACACTTAAAAATGGTTTTCCGGGCGATCACGACATCATCCTTGTGTTCACGCGGCGGGTAATTGGGGAAGGAAACCTTACATTTTAAACTTAATAGAATTGAACATGCAGCCGATTCAAAAGAACATGCTCATTGATTTTTTATGACCGGTTTTCTTTTTTCAAATGAACAGATAAAACAGAAAAGTTGGTACAAACTAAATAACTAAAATTCGAAAATCAATACGATTAAGAAAGCTTTTTCACAGAAAGACTGAAAACGAAACAACGAAACTGGAAATTTCAGGTCCAAAAAAAAAAAAAAAAAAATTATTGCTGAAAATTTTAAATCCTTTACCACTAAATATTTTTTCACGCTTTATGCTCAGAAATTTGTTGTTATAAATTAATGTGTAATTTAACTTGCAATTATTCAATTAATAAATAATTTAAAATCTTGAATATATCTTCTATAATCATCTACTATTGTGTCCAAAACGTAAGACCCATTTTCACTTTAAATTTCCGGGAATATGGTATTTCAATTTTTTTTCTTTTTTTAGATTGCTGACACTGTCCTTGACAACTGTGTTGACGTCAAAATATTCATTAGTGCTTGGGTTACGCTTGGCTTGGTGAGACGCTAAAACTAATTCCGGCGATTTTTGAAAGGTCTGAATTCATCGAGCAAAAGAACTTGCATTCAATTTTGTTGGCGGAAACGTATATAATGTTGCAAAAGGCATATGGTGAGCATTCCTGTATCGGAAAGAAATGTTTACAAGTGGTATAAATAGTTCAAAGAAGGCAGAGAACGCGTTGAAGAAGAAGAGCCCTTTGGTCGACACTCCCCCTCAACCGACAAAGCTCACGTCCAAAAAATTAAAGATTTGGGGCTGGATGCTGGAATTTCGAAAGGATCGGTCAGTTACATTTTGGGCGTCAAACGCGTCATATGTCGATTGGTACCGAAAACACTGCATTGATTCTTCGTGACTTTTTCGCGAAAAATGAAATCCATATCGTTCCACAATCACCGTATTCCCACCGTGCGACTTCTTGCTATTCTCTAAACTCAAAAGACCACTCCGGGGACATCGCTTTGAGTCGATTGAAGAGATTCAACGTGAATCGCCTGTCGCTTTGAAGGCCATCCCTGCCGATAACTTTTCAGCGTGCATTGAGGATTGGGAAAAAGGTTGGCATAAGTGCATTGTGTCCGGAGGGGATTACTGAAGGCGATGAAATACATTTTGAAGAATAAATAAAGAGTTTTTAAAGAAAAAAAATAATGAGTCATACTTTTTGGGCACAGTAGTAAATGATTCAAAAAAATTTTTAACAACAATTTTTCTGGATCTAAAATTTCCAGTTTCGTTTTCAGTCTTTCTATTAAAAGCGCTTTCTTTCTGATCCTATTAACCTCCGAATTTTTATTCTTTAAAGTTTGTTCCAACTGTTCAATGAGCATGTTCTTTTGAAATCGGCTGCATGTTCAACTCCATTAAGTTTAAAATGTAGGGGTTTCACTCCCCAATTACCCGCCTCGTGAATACAAGGGCTGATGTCGTGATCGCCCATAAAACCATTTTAAGTGTTTGCGTGACGTGATATCACGAAACAATTCTTTTAACGAAAATTGTTTCTTCCAGATAAGCACTATGTATGCAAATAAGCGTGAAGGCTTGTTTGAAAATACACAACTGAAACCTTACATCGTGGCCTGTTTTCTGAAATGATCAATCAGGCGCGTATTTTTAAAAAAATAATCAAAATGTGTGGTATTGAAAATAAATCGATATTTCTAGAAAATTGTTTTTCCATTAACCGTAAAACGTTTTGAAATGGATCAAAATATTGCGAGTCATTTATTGTCATTGTTTTTGTGCATGTAGTGACACAATGTATTATCTATAATATTCTATTAGGGTTTGTTTTTATGTCTTGCATAATGTTTGAGAACCTAATAAATGATACTGGTTTTATGTAATATTGGCAGATGTTAACCCGTGAGTTGCCTGGCTACAGAAAATAAAACATTTTTAGTTTGTTGGATGATTATACTATTAGGACAAAAAATATCGACGCAGAATTGAAAGTTTGATATTTATAGAAACTAGCCTTAAATAACTATGTTGCACCAATTACAGGGGGTTATCAAAATAATGGAAGCACCATAGATTTGTAAAAAGAATCCTTTATTAGTATGGTGTAGCACCGCCTTTGGCATGTAATACAGCTTGGATTATCATCAGTCATTTAGTATCATTGCTACAGTCATTACCATTGTTACATTGTTAGTTTATTATCATTGTTACATTATTACAGTCATTTATTATTATTATTTTTGTGAATGTTACACAATGTATTATCCATAATATTCTATTAGGGTTTTGTTTTTGTGACTTGCACAATGTTTGGGAACACTAATAAACGATCCAAATGTCATATAATATTGGCTGATGTCAACCCCGAAGTTGCTTGACTACAGAAAATAAAACATTTTTAGTTTGGATTTTGGTATAATAGAAAAAAATATCGACCTAGAATTGAAAATCTGATATTTTAGAAACTACTATTAAATAACGTATGTTGTACTGAATACATCCTAGTATTATAAGGTTTTTCTTTTGTTCTAATGCAGCTGGCAAACACTTAGACAATTGCCTTCGATGCTTTAAGGCAAGCGCTGCACCGACATTACTCATATAGCACTACCCAGGAGGTGAGTGCAGCTTGAAGGTAAGCTACGGACGCACAGTAACGGTACCTCCGCAACGATCTGCTATCCTGTTAGACCGGGACTTGCGGTTTAAAGTGGATTCCAAACCACTATAAATATCCATGCCATCTTCGGCATTCGAAACCCGAAACCTGTATTACAGAGCGCCAGAGTGCTAGCCACTAGGCCATCAGGCCAAATTTTTCCACATATAAAGTGTGAAAATATCTGGTGGTAAATGATTTAAAATGTTTAGCAATATCTTGTTTTTGGACTTGAAATTTCCAGTTTCAGTCTTTCTGAGATTAGCACTATCTTTTAATCCTATTATTTTTCGAAGTTTTGTTCTTTAAAATTTGTTCCAACTTTTCCGTTTTATCTGTGCAATGAAAAAAAGAACCGACCATAAAAATCAATGGGCATGTTCTTTTTGATATCGGCTGCATGTTTAACTCTAATAAGTTTAAAATGTAAGGTTTCCTTCCCAAATTACCCGCTGCGTGAACATAAAAGGGATGTCGTGATCGCCCGGAAAACCATTTTAAGTGTTTGCGTGACGTGATATCACGAAACAATTATTTTAACAAAAATTGCTTCTTTCAGATAAGCACTATGTTTGCAAATAAGCGTGAACAACAGGTTTGTTTGAGAATATACAACTGAAATCTTACTCGGACATCTTTGCTGTTTTCTGAAATGCTCAATCAGACCTGTATTTTAAAGAAAAATAATCAAAAATGTGTGGTATTGGAAAGAAATCAATATTTCTAGAAAATTGTTTTTCATTAACCTTAAAACGTTCTTAAATGGATTCACCAAAATATTGCGCGTCTTTTATTATTATCATTGTTTTTTGTGCATGTAGTAACACAATGTATTATCTAGGATATTCTATTAGGGTTTTTTTTTATGTCTTGCATAATGTTTGGGAACCCTAATAAGTGATCCAAGTTTTTTATGCAATGTCGGCAGATGTCGACAGAAAATAAAAGCATTTTTAGTTTGGGTTGATTATGTTAGGACAAAAATATCGACGCAGAATTTAAAGTTTGGTATTTTTTACAGCTAGTCTTAAATAACTTACTACTGTGCCCGAAAAGTACGACCAATTTTTTTTCAAAAATTCTTTATTTATACTTCCAAATTTATTTCATCGCCTTCAAAGCAATCCTCCCGACACAATGCACTTATGCCAACTTTTTCCAATCCTCAATGCATGCTAAAAGTCATCGACAAGGATGGCCTTCAAAGCGCGAGGCGATTCCTGTTGAATCTCTAACGTCGACTCAAAAAAGGTGTCCCCGGAGGGGTCTTTCGAGTTTAGGGAATAGAATTAGTCACGAAGAATCCATGTAGTGTGATTTGGTGCATTCTATGTTTTCTGTACCCTATCGAGATTGAACGCGTTTGAAGGCCCAAAATGATATGGACCGATCCTGTCGTAATTCCAACGTCATCAGCAAGGTCTTTAATTGTAAATCGACGGTTTGCAAGCACCCAATCTTTAATATTTTGAACGTGAGTTTCGTTGGTGGAGGTTGATGGTCGATCAAAGGGCTCTTCGTCTTCTACGCGTTATCTGCCTTCTTTGAACTGTTTTTACCACTAGTAAACAAACGTTCTGCAACGTTCTATACGTTTCCGCAATCAAAATTGATTGCAAGTTCTTTACTCAATTCATTCAGACATTTCAAAAATCGTCGGTATCAGTTTTAGCGTCTCACAAAGCCAAACGTAACTCAAACACTGATGAATATTTTGCGTCAAACTTCACACAGATGTCCAGGACAGTGTCACCAACCCAAAAAAAATTGAAATTCCATAAGCCCCGGGAATTTTAAATTAAAAACTGGTCTAAATAATTGTAAAATCTACAGTTTGCAAGCACCCAATCTTTAATTTTTGAAACGTGAGGACGTGAGCTTCGTCGGTTGAGGTGGAGGATCGACCGGAGGGTTCTTTGTCTTCAACGCATTCTCTGCCTTCTTGAACAGTTTTTACTACTTGTAAACATTTCTTTCCGATAGGAATGCTCACCGAATGCCTTCTGCAACATTCTATACGTTTCCGCAAAAAAAAATTGGATGCAAGTTCTTTGCTCAACGAATTCTGGCATTTCAAAATCGCCGGAATCAGTGTTGGCGTCTCACAAAGCAAAGTGGGACGTAAACACACATGAATATTTTGACGTGAATTTTCACGCAAATGTCAAGGATAGTGCTAGTAACCTAAGAAAGAAAAAAATATTGACATTCCAATAAGCTCTGGAAATTTAAATTGAAAATGGGTCTTAAGTTTTGGACACAATTGTAGATGATTATAGAAGATATATTCAAGGTAAATTAATTATTTATTAATTGCATAATTAATAAATAATTAATTTATTAATTATGCAATTAATTACCTTTTGTATTTACCACCACGTATTTTTTCACACTTTATGTTTATAATTTTTTTTTTATAAATTAATGTTTACGTTAACTAACAATTATTCAATTAATAAATAATTTAAAAATCGTGAATATATTTTCGAATATCATCTACTATACTATCTTGTGTTAGGAATTTTTTTTAAACATTAAAGGGAAGAAGTTTGTATACCTTCGTATAAATAAAAGTAAATTCAACAGCGTAGTGTCGCCCTTTTAATAAAGAATTATAATAAATAATTTTATAAGAAATATGAAAAAATATATATAATAATTTTTTAATAAGAGCTAAACTAATTAAATATTATAAGAAAGTTATTTAATTTTTACAAAAAGTGTTACAATAGAATGTGTTAAAATGTGTGTGTTACAATAGAATAGTGTTACAATACATATAATGATATTTATGTAGTAAGATCTATAACAATTTAATTTTATAAGAAAAGAGTAATAATAATTTTTTTCATAAGAGCTGTAACAATTTAATTTTATAAGAAATGACACATAATATTTTTTTATAAGAGGCTAAACTAATTTAATTTTATAAAAATAATTATAATAATTGTTTAATAAGGAATATAATTATTCAATTTTATAAGAAATGAGTTATAATTATTTTTAATAAAAGCTAGAATGATTTAATTTTATAGGAGAAATATATATAATAACTTTTTAATAGAAGCTATAATAATTTAATTTTAAAAAAAAAGAATTATAATAATTTTTAACAAGAATTAAATTTCAGAAGAAAAGAGTTATAATAATTTTTAATAAGAGCTAAACTAATTTAACTTCATAAAAAAAGACTATAGTAATTTTTAATAAAAACTAAAAATAGTTTAATAATTTAAAATAATAATTTAATAATAATAATTTAAAATAATTTAATTAATTTTATAAGAAAAGAGTTTTAATACTTTTTAACAAGAGCTATAATAATTTTATTTCATAAGAAAAGATTTACAAAAACTTTCACTAAGAGCTATGAAATTTAATTTTTAAGCGTAATTACAAATACATTTTGTGCAATAAATAATAACATTAAATTAAAGTATTTTAAATAATTTTTAAGTCATTAAAACAATATTTTTATAAATTACTATTATATGCTTTAATCACTTTTAAAAATAATCATTTTTAAGTTAAATTAGGATATATTTTTAAATAATTATTATTTTCAATCTTTTCGCTTCATTCTGCAATAAAAATTCGCTAACCCTTAAAAAGTGAAAAACTAAATGAATAACCCCAGTATATAAAGATAAACAAGTAAATGTGGCTAAGTTTTTTCACGCTTATAAATTGCATTGAAAACAAAAAAAAACTTTTTTGTTCTAAGCATATAATATAAATCAGGATTTAGAGAAATATCACTCATTAACATTTCAATAATCCCTGAGACTTTTATGTCGAATATGAGGCTCGCTTTTACACACAGAGCAAAATTAAAAATGAATAAAAAAGCAATTTATTAACTTTCACGTGAAAGCGAATTAAAAAAAAAAGATTTAAGACAAAAGAGATTAAAAGAAACAGAAAACAGAAATTACAAAAAAAAAAAAAAAAAAGAGATTTTTAAGAGATTCTTTATTGACTTGTAAATACGTCTTCGCAAAATAATTAATAACTCTTAAAATATAAAATATGGGCATGAAAGTGTAGTGACCATGCGCCTTTATTTATCCCTTTCCTATTTAATAAAATCCTTTTTTTTTCCCTCTTATACAAAGAAGGTATAGAAATTACTTTCCTTTAATGTTAAAAAAAAAAATAAATAAATAAATAAAAAATAAAAAACTAGTCATTTCATTTAATTTAATATACCTCTTAAGATGGGTGAATCTTAAGAGGTATATTAAATTAATTTGTTTTCACTTCACTTCATGTTCACGTGATTAATAAAAGGATTTAACGGCTTTTCACTTGATGCAGGATGCTGCCAGATCCCGCTTCGAAATTAATATATATATATATTTTTTCAATCTTCTGCTTGTAGCTGAAAGATTCTAGATTATTAAGAAAAAAAAAAAAGAAATGTTGAAAATAGAGGAAGGATTACCGTGATTATAGAAACGAATCCCTCAACGACATTTCTTGAAAGATTGAGGTTCTTCAGAATCAACAAGACTCGTTCAATGCAAAACATTCATTAAAAACCACCATTAATTTTCTATACAAAGTTTAAGAAAAGTTCACTTTATTCATTATACTACTGTGTCCAAAAATTAAGACCAGGCCTGCGGTATTTCAATTTTCTTTCTTTTTAGATTGTTGGCACTGCCCTTGACATCTGTGTGAAGTGTGACGACAAAATGCTTATTCATTAGTGCTTTGAGTTAAACTTGGCTTTGTGAGTCGCTAAAACTGATTCCGGTGATGATGTCTTTTCAATCGACTTAAAACAGTGTCCCCGCAGAATAGCCAGAAGTAGTACGATGTTAAATTAAGTGAATACGGTCGTTGCGGAAAGATATGGGTTTCATTTTTGCCAAAAAGTCACGAAGAATCAATGTAGTGTGAGCTGACCCATTCAGTGTTTTCGGTATCCATCGAAATTGGACACGTTTAAGGCCCAAAATGGAATCCACAGACCCTTTGAAATTCCCACATCATCAGCAAGGTCTCTCATTGTAAATAGACGGTTTTTAAGCAACAAATCTTCAATTTTTCATCGGTTGAGGTTGGTGGTTGTCCAGAGGGCTCTAGATGACGGATTACCGTAAGTACAGAAACGAATCCATTAACAACATTTCTTGAAAGATTGAGGTTTCTGTTTCTTCAAGAAACGCCGCAATTCAACCCATCTCGCTCAACGCGAGACATTCATTAAAAACCACCATTAATTTTCAATACAAAGTTTTAAGAAATGTTTACTTTATTACATGCTAACAGTTGAAAGTTTCAGCTCAAGGCTCAAATCGGCTTCAAGGTAAATGACCCCATTACAATCACAGTTTCGGGGGGTGATAATGATAATTTCTTTATTGTTTTATTTTAAATATCGAAATTTCAGAATTAGTATGGCAACAAGAAGTCGTTATTCTTGAAATGAAGAAGACGAACGTGTTTGTTTTCAACATGAATTATTAAGATACGTTATTTATTATATAACAATGGCATCCTGAACAATTTCAATAAAACAGTACTTTGCAATAACTATAATAATTTAAATTTAAGCGTAATAATAGATACTTTCTGTACAATGAATAATAATTTTAAATTAACGTCTTTTATATAATTAAGTAACAAAAATAATAATTTTAAATTCAAGTAGTTTAAATAATTAAATAAATAAAGTTTGAGTCACAAAAATAAAATTTTAAAAAATATTATTTTATGTTTTATTAACTTTATAAAAATAATATATTTTAATTTTTAATTAAAATATATTTTAAAATAATTTTATTTTCAATCTTTTCGCTTTTCTGCGATAAAAGGCCCTATATCCCTTGAAAGGTTAAAAACTGAATGATTAACCTCAATATATCGAGATTAAACAAGTCAATCTGGCTCAGTTTTTTACACTTATGAATTTCATCAAAACGAAAAAAAAAATTTTGTTCTAAGCATATAATATAAATCAGTGTTTAGCGCGATCTTACTTATTCAATTAATAAATAATTTAAAATCTTGAATAATATCATCTATTATATGATTTTTTTGGTATTATTTTTTTTTAACATTAAATGAAAGAAGTTTCTAAACCTTTGTATGTGTAAAAAATTAATAAAATGACACACTGTCACGCTTAATAAAGAATTATAATAAATATATTTTAAGAAAAGATATATATATATATATATATATATATATATATATATATATATATATATATTTTTTTAATATTTTAATTTTATACAGAAAGAGTTATAACAATTATTTAATAAGAGTTATAATGATTTAATTTTATAAGATAAAGAGTTATAATAATTTTTAATAACAGCTATTGTAATTTAATTTTTAAAAAAACAGTTATACAAATTTTAATACGAACTATAATAATTTAATTTTAAGCGTAATGATCAGTACTTTTGTACAATATATAATAACTTTAAATTAAAGTATGTTAAATAAATTTTAAATAACAAAAATTATTATTTTATGTTTTATTAACTTTTAAAAATAATAATTTTTAATTTTAATTAAAATATATTTTGAAATAATTTTATTTTCAATCTTTTCGCTTTATTTTGCAATAAAACGCGCTAAATCTGAATAAATAACCTCAATATATCGAGATTAAAAGGAATAAATCTGGCTCAGTTTTTTACGATTATAAATTTCACCAAAAGGGAAAAAAAAAACTTTTGTTCTAAGCATATAATGTAAATCAGGGTTTAGCGCCATATTTCTCATTAACATCACAATAATCCCTCAAACTTTTATATCGAATATGAGACTCACTTTTACAAACAGAGCAGAAATTAAAAATGAAAAAGAAAAACAATTTATTAACCTTCACGTGAAAACGAATTAAAAAAGCTTTACAGACAGGGGTTTTATTGACTTGTAAATACGTCTTCGCAAAATAACTAATAACTCTTAAAATTTGGCATCAAAGTGAAGTGACCATGCGGTAGTTTTTTCCCTTTCCTATTTAATAAAATCGCTTTTTTTTCTCCCTTATACAAAGAAGGCACAGAAATTTCTTTCCTTTAATGTTAAAAAAAAAAAAAAAAAAAACTGAAAACTAATAATAAAAAAAAGAGTCATTTCATCCACTTTAAGAAGTATATTAAATTAATTTGCTTCACTTCACTTCGTGTTCACGTGATTAATAAAGGATTTAACGTCTTTTCATGATGCACGATGCTGCCAGATTCCTCGTTTCGAAATTAATATATACATTTTTTTTTCAATCTTCCGCTTGTAGCTGAATGATTCTAAATATTAAGAAAAACAAGTAATATAAACATAAAATTTTGACGTCAATTCCTACTTTAAGTTGAAATTTTCTTCTTACGTCTGGCACCATCTATTGGTAGATATATGCAACTTAAATATAAAAACTAAAAATTAATTAATTTAATTTAATGAATGAATTAATTTTTGAAAAAAACTGTCTGACCTAAACTACAAGTTCAAATATATGTATTTGAGCTGGGTGGATGAATAAAATATCTTATGAACGATTGAAAATTTGAACAAGATATATATTGAGAGACTGTGAGCTAATAGAAGGAATTGAAAAAAAGAATGAAATCTTGAAAGTAGATGAAGGATTACCCATGAGTATAGAAACGAAACTATTAACAACATTTCTTGAAAGATTGAGGTTTCTGTTCCTTAAAACATGAACATCAACCCAACTCGTTCAATGTAAGGCATTCATTAAAAACCACCATTAATTTCATATACAAAGTTTTAAGAAATGTTTACTTTATTTACTACGTGTCTTGAAGGTAAACCACCCCGTTGCAATCACGGCTTCCGTGGAAAACATATAAAAATTTCTTTAGTGTTTTATTTTAAATATCGAAGTTTCGGAAATAGTATGGCAACAAGAAGTAGTCATTATTAAACCTAACAGTCAGAAGATGAATGTCTGTTTATAGTGGTTCGGAATCCACTTTAAACCGTAGGTCCCTGTCTAATAGCATCGTAGAGCGTTGCGGAGGTATTGTTTCTCCGCGACGTAGCTTATCTTTAAGCTACGCACCTCCTGGTTAGTGCTCAGTGAGTAACGTCTGTGCAGCGCTAGCCTTAAGGCATCAAAGCCAACTGTATACATGTATTCCAGCTGCATTACAACAAAAATTAAGAAAGATATATTTTTACATCATTTTATTTTCAATATTTTCACTTTATTTTACAATAAAAGGCCCTATATCCCTTGACAGGCTAAAATTAAATGAATAACCTTTGTCTATCGAGATTAAAGGAATAAATCTTTCTCAGTTTTTCACGCTTATAAATTTCACCAAAAGGGAAAAATTTTTTTTTTGTTCTAAGCATGTAATGTAAATCAGGGTTTAGTGGAATTTTCTCATTAACATTTCAATAATCCCTCAGACTTTTATCTCAAATATGAGGCTCGCTTTTACACACAAAGCAAAAATTAAAAATGGAAAAAAACAATCTATTAACTTTCACGCGAAACGAATTAAAAAGCTTTACAGACAGGAGCTTTATTTACTTGTAAACACGTCTTCGCAAAATAATTAATAACTCTTAAAATTTGGGCACTAAAGTGAAGTGACCATGCGCCATTTTTTTTCCCCTTTCCTATTTAATAAAATCCCTTTTTTTCCGCTTATACAGAGAAGGCATAGAAATTTCTTTCCTTTAATGTTAAAAAAAAAAAATAAAAAATTAATAAATAATAAAAAAAAAAAAAAGGTATAATTTCACCCTCTTAAGAGGTATATTAAATTAATTTGCTTCACTTCACTTCGTGTTCACGTGATTAATGAAAAGGATTTAACGTCTTTTTCACTTGATGCATCATGCTACAACCAGATTCCTCGCTCCGAAATTAATATATACATTTTTTTTTTTTAATCTTCCGCTTGTAGCTGAATGAGTCTAAATATTAAGAAAAAAATTAAATGTTCAAAGTAGATGACGGATTACCATGAGTATAGATACGAAACCATCAACAACATTTCTTGAAAGATTGAGGTTTCGGTTTCTTAGAAACTAACGGACATCAACCGATCTCGTTCAATGCAAGGCCTTCATTAAAATCCACCATTAATTTTCAATACAAAGTTTTAAGAAAAGTTAACTTTGTTTTATTATATGCTAAAAGTTTGGAAATGGCTCTAGGTTCAAATCGGCTTCAAGGTAAACGACTCCGTTACAATCACAGTTTCAGTGAAAAATAATGACAATTTCTTTATTCTTTTTATTTTAATTTCGAATTTCGAATCGAAATTTCGGAAATAGTATGGTAACAAGAAATCGTTATTATTCAATTGAAGCCAACTGTCAAAAAATAATGCGATTGTTTTCACCATGAATTAATTAAGGCTAGCACTAGGTATCACAGGTTTCGGATTCAAACCCCGGCGGTATCATGCATGTTTGAGTAGTTCGGAATCCATTTTAAGCCGTAGGTATCGGTCTCGTATGACCGTAGAGCTTCACAGAGCCCAATCAGACTTCTCACCCACATCCTTCCCAAACTGTAAAAGGGGAAAATCAGCTCTAGGCACAGTGGTGTGGTGTGGTGTAGTAGTAGTAGGGCCGTGATATGAGTGTTATGAGGGTAGTGTCAATCGCGTCCGTAGCCTATCTTCAAGCTGCAAGTGCCGCCTGGTTAGTGCTCAATGAGTCACAGTGGTGTAGCCCTTGGTTATGGCTTAAATATGAACTGTCTCTGTCTTTCCAGCTGCATTAGAACAACACTGTGAACTATTAAGATACTGAATTCATGCAATCATATGAATTTCTGAATAAATTGCGATTTTTTATATCATAATTGTTAGAAGCATTTTGAGAATTTAACGACAATTCAACTCGCATGTATTAATAATGTATTAATGTTGCTGTATGTATGTATTAATGATGTTGCTTATATTACGTATGTATTAATGATGCTGCTTATGCATAACAAAAAAAAAAATGTTTTTAACAGATTCATTGAGAGTTAAGTTATTGGCATAATTAAGAAATACGAGTTTCTTTTGTATTGCTGTTTTTAATGATTCAATCGGTTGACTATTTTTTAAAACAGCAAAAAAAATATATGCATAGTAGTTTTATACATTCTTTTAGTAAGAAAACATTATTGTTATTCCTGTAGCTGTTTTATTTTTCATGTTTTACGATGTTTATAACACTTTGACAACAGCATCCTGAACAAGTTCCGTAAAACAGTACTTGAAATAGCTATAATAACTTAAATTTAAGTGTAATAATAAATACTTTGTGTACAATATGTAATGATTTTAAATTAAAATATTTTAAATAATTTTTAAATCAAAAAAATAATATTTTCAGAAATTATTAATTTATGTTCCATTAAATTTTAAAAATTATAATAATTAATTTTAATTAAAAAATATTTTTAAATAATTTCATTTTAAATCTTTTCACTTTAATTTTGCAATAAAATGCCCTATATCCCTTGAAAGGCTAAAACTAAATGAATAACCTCAATCTATCGAGATTAAACACATAAATCTGGCTCAGTTTTTCCCGCTTATAAATTACACCAAAAAGGAAAAAAAAAAATTTGTTCTAAGCATATAATATAAATCAGGGTTCCCCATTAACATTTCAATAACCCCTTACACTATTATGTCGAATATAATGAGGTACGCTTTTTATACAGAGCAGAAATTAAAAATGACAAAAGCAAGCGCTGCACAGATGTTACTCACTTAGCACTACCAGGAGGTGCGTGTAGCTTGAAGTTAAGCTACGGAAGCCGAGTAACAATATCTTCGCAATGCTCTACGATTCTGTTAGACAGGACCTACGGTTTAAAGTGGATTCCGAACCACTCACAAACATCAAAGGCACCGCCGGGACACGAACCAAAAACCAGTGGCGCAGAGCGCCAGCCATTCGACCATTCAGACCCAGTATAAGAAAGAACGTAATAACAAATACTTTTTGTACAATTAATAAAAATTTTAAATTAAAATATCTTAAATAATTTTCATAGAAATAGTATATTTAAAAATAATTGTTTTTTGTTTTTTTTTACCTTTTAAAAAGTAATAATTTTAATTTTAATTAAAATATATTTTAAAATAATTTTATTTTCAACCTTTTCGCTTTATTTTGCTTTAAAATACCCTATATCCCTTGAAAGGCTAAAACTAATTGAATAACCTCAATATATCGAGATTGAACAACTAAATCTGGCTCAGTTTTTCACGCTTATGAATTTCACCAAAAGGAAAAAAAAAAAATTTTTGTTGTAAGCATATAATATAAATCAGGGTTTATGCACGATATTGCTCATTAAAATTTCAATAATCCCTCAGACTTTTACGTCGAATATAATGCACGCTTTTTACACACAGAGCAGAAATTAAAAATGTAAAGTCTAGTAAGTCTAGTAAATTCCTCCGACCTGCCTAGGCATCCGGTTCATTTAAAAATGTAAAAAAAAAAAAAAACCAGTTTATTATCTTTCACGTGAAAGCGAATTAAAAAGCTTCACAGACATGGGCTTTGTTTACTTGTAAATACGCCTTCGCAAAATAATTAATAACTCTTAAAATTTGGCATCAAAGTGAAGTGACCATGCGCCATTTTTTTCCCCTTTTCCTATTTAATAAAATCCCTTTTTTTCCCCCTTATACAAAGAAGGCATAGAAATTTCTTTCCTTTAATGTTAAAAAAAAATAAATGAAAACTAATAATAAAAAAAAAAAAAAGAGAGTCATTTCACCCATCTTAAGAGGTATATTAAATTAATTTGCTTCACTTCACTTCGTGTTCACGTGATTAATAAAAGGATTTAACGTCTTTTCACTTGATGTACGATGCTGCCAGATTCCTCGCTTACGAAATTATTATACATATATTTTTTTTCAATCTTCCGCTTGTAGCTGAACGATTCTAAATATTAAGAAAAAAAATAAAAAGTTGAAAGTAGATGACGTATTACCATGAGTATAGAAACGAATCCATCAACCACATCACGGAACAGAAACCTCAATCTTTCAAGAATTGAGGTTTCTGTTCCTGATTGGATACCAACCCATCTCGTTCAACGCAAGACATTCATTAAAATACCACCATTAATTTTGTATACAAAGTTTAAAAGAAAAGTTTACTTTATTTATTACATGCGAAAAGCTGAAAATGGCTAAAATCGTTTTCTAGGTAAACGACCCCGTTAAAATCACAGTTTCCTTGAAAAATAAAAGTGACAATTTCTTTATTGTTTTATTTTAAGGTTTCGGAAATAGTATGACAACAAGAAGTCGTCATTATTGAACCTAAATGTCAGAAGACGAATGGATGTTTGTAATGGTTCGGAATCCACTTTAAACAACTTGTTCCAGTCCTAACGGGACCGTAGAGTAATGCTGGGGTAGTGTGACTCGCGTCCGTAGCCTATCTTCAAGCTGGATGTGGCCCGTGGGTAGTTCTCAATGAGAAACAGCAGTGCAGAGCAGCCCTTGCTTATGGCATAAAGATTAACTATTAAGAAAAAATGAAATGCGGAAAGTATATGACGGATTACCATGAGTATAGAATCGAATCCATTCACAACATTTCTTGAAAGATGGAGTTTTCAGTTCCTCATTGGTCATCAACCCCATTTGGTTCAATGCGAGACATTCATTAAAAACCCCCATTAATTTTCTATACAAAGTTTTAAGAAAAATTTACTTTTTATTATTTATTATATGCGAAAAGTTGGAAATGGCTCAAGGTTCAAATCGTCTTTAAAAGGTAAACGACCCCGTTCAATCACAGTTTCAGTGGAAAAAGAATACGATTTCTTTATTGCTTTATTTTAAACATCGAAGTTTCGGAAATTTAACTACCAATGTTATTTTAGATTTTAAAAAAAAATATATTTAATATATTTCAATATGTTTTTAATTCCTTTATTGAACAAATATTCATTGAATGAAATAATAATTCAAGTTTGCATATAGTTAATAAAAGCCCAATTTTTTAGTTAGAAAGTTCGTCAGTCTAAAAAAAAAAATTATAAAACATTACCATTTTTATGCAATACACATTAATTTACATATTTACACCATTAATTAATAGAAACAATATACACTGAAGTGACAAAAGTCATGGGATACCTCTTAATATCGTGTCGGCCCTCCTTTCGCCCGGCGAAGTGCCGCAACTCGACGTGGCATGGACTCAACAAGTCGTTGGAAGTCTTCTGCAGGAATATTGAGCCATGCTCTCTCGATAGACGTCCATAATTGTGAAAGCGTTGATGGTGCAGGATTTTGGGCACGAACAGACCTCTCGATGATGTCCCATAAATGCTCGATGGGATTCATGTCGGGCGATCTAGGTGGCCAGATCATTCGTTGGAATTGTCCAGAATGTTCTTCAAACCAATCGCGAACAGTTGTGGCCCGGTGACATGGCGCATTGTCCTCCATAAAAATCCCCATCGTTGTTTGAGTCCATGAAGTCCATGAATGACTGCAAGTGATCTCCAAGTAGCTGAACATAAGCATTTCCAGTCAATGTTCGGTCCAGTCGCACCAGAGGACCAAGTCCATGCCATGAAAAAACAGCCCACACCATTACGGAGCCACCACCAGCTTGAACAGTGCCTAGCTGACAGTTTGGGTCCATGGCTTCGTGGGGTCTGCGCCACACTCGAACCCTACCATCAGCTCTTACCAACTGAAATCGTGACTCATCCCGGACCAGGCCACGGTTTTCCATTCATCTAGGGACCAACCGATATGCTCACGTGCCCACGAGAGTCGCTGCAAGCGATGTCGTTCTGTTAGTAAAGGCACTCGAGTCGGTCTTCCGCTGGAATAGCCCAAGAAAGCCAAATTTCTCCGCACAGTTCTAACAGACACGTCCCTTTACGTCCCAAATTGATTTCTGCGGTTATTTGACGCAGTGTTGCTTGTCTGTTAGAATTTACGACTCTTTGCAGACGTCGCTCGTCTCGGTCGTTAAGTGCAGGCGGTCGACCACCGCGCTGTCCATGGTGGGATGTTATGCCTGAAATGTCATACTCTCGGCACACTCTTGACACAATGGATCTGGGAATGTTGAATTTCCTAACGATTTCCGAAATGGCATGACCCATGCGTCTAGCTCCAACTAACATTCCGCGTTCAAAGTCTGTTAATTCCCGTCGTGCGGTCATCATCACGTCAAAACCTCTTCACATGAATAACTTGAACAGAAATGAAAGCTCTGCGAAAGCACTGCGCATTTATACCTGTTCTACGCGATGCTATTGCCATCTGAAAATTTGCATATTGCTATCCCATGACTTTTGTCACCTCAGTGTATAATTAAGCTACAAATAACCGCAGTCGCAAATTGATAATATTTAATGAGTACTATAATTAATTCTTTCTTTGAATGGACACCGATTTGAAGATAAAAAACTGCCTAGACAGAAAGAAAAAAAGTTATAATTTTTGGCCATCACATATTATATTACGCACATAATTTGTGGATTGACAATAATTTTCAACCCATTCTTTATTAATTGAAATAGCTGATATACCCCCGCGATGCTCTACGATCATGACCGGGACTTGCAGTTTAAAGTGTATTCTGGTCCATTAGAAACATCCATGGCACCGCCGGGACTCGAACCCATAACCGGTACCGAGCGCCAGAGCACCAGCCACTCGGCCATCAGGTTGATAAATTTATCTGCAGACGCCAAAAAGTTATATTTAATATATTTCAATATGTTTTTAATTCATTTATTGAATACATAATCATTTAATGAAATAATAATTCAAGTTTGCATATAGTTAATAAAAGCCTAATTAATATAATTAGTCTAGAAAAAAATAATAAAACAATACGATTTTTTATTGCAATGCACATTAATTTACACATCTGCGCTATGAATTAATAGAAACGATATATAATTAGACTACAAATAATAGTAGTCGCAAATTAATATATTTAATCAATACTATAATTAAAATCTTTTTTCTTCGACTGTAGACGAATTTGAAGGTAAAACAAGCAATATAAAAAAAAAATTAAAATTAATTAATTCAATTTAATTACTAAATTAATATATGAAAAAACAGTATCAGTGCCATCCACTACAAGTTCAAAAAGAAATGCATTTGAACTCGAGTGGATGAATAAAAGTATTTTTATGAAAGATTGAAAATGTAAACAAGATATATATAGGGAGAGTGGGAACCAATAGAAGGAATTGAAAAATTGAAAACAGAAAAGAAGAAAAGGTTTTTTTTTTTTTTTTTTTTTTTTTTTTTTTTGGTCATTACATATTATATTAAGCACATAATTCGACGATTCACGATAGTTTTCAAACCTTTCTTTATTAATTGAATTAGCCGATCTAGAATTTGATAATCCAAGCAGGTTAACTGAATTAACGCAGCATTTTTCTATTGCATATTAACACACTAAACATACGTCGTCTCTTCAAATTTGTTTTTTAATACTGAGAAGTATTTTAAAAAAAAAAAAACATTAATATCTCATTTTGTAAGTAGGTGGAAACATACGTCTTATTTTATGAGTCATAATAGATATTCTTAATTTGTTGTACCAATAAATTTAATAATTTGAATAGCATGTTTATTTGTTGTTTTTATTTATGAAAAATTATATATAAATGTTGCTGTCCTAAAGCATCTGGAAATACAGACAATAAATCTTTATGCCATAAGCAAGGGCTGCAACCGACGTTACAGACGGGTTAGCACTAGCATTAAGAGGTGCATGTGTTAGCTTGAAAATAGGCTACGTACGCGGAGTAACATTATCCCCACAACGCTCCGATCTTGACTGGTACTTACGGTTTAAAGTGGATTCCGAACCACTATGAACATCCATGGCATCATCGGGACTCCAACCGAAAACATGTGGTATCTAACGCCAGAGCGCAAGTCACTCGGCTATTAGGCCCCCGGTTTTTTAAAATAACATTGATAAATTTATCTATAGACAAAAAAAAAGTTATCTTTAATATATTTCAATATGTTTTTAATTCATTTATTGAATAAATAATCATTAAATGAAATGATAATTCAAGTTTGCATATAGTTAAAAAAGCCTAATTAATATAAATAGTCTAAAAAAAAATAAAAATAAAAAAACACGATTTTTTATTTACACCATGAATTAATGCATATTAATTTACACATTTGCGCCATGAATTATTTAAGAAACGATATAAATAAACGGATTTGAAGATAAAAAAAATGCCTGAGGCTGAAAGAAAAAAAAAGTTATATTTTTTTCTGAGCACATGTTATATTAAGGACATAATTCGTCTGATTAACAAACTTTTTCAATACATTTTTTATTATTTGAATTTGCCAATCTCTAATTTAATAATCCACCAGATTAACTAAATCAACGCAGCATTTTTCTATTGCATGGTAACACAGTAAACATACGTCTGTCTTCAACTTTGGATTTTTTTTTTTTTTTGTGCTAAGGCGTAATTTAATAAAAAAACATTAATATCTCATTCTGTAAGAAGGTGGAAATAATTGAGGAATTATTTTCTGAGTCATAATAGATATTCTTAATTTGTTGTGACCAATAATTTGATTGAATAATTTGAATAGCATGTTTGTTTCTTATTTTATATTAGAAACCCAGCTGGCAATAAAAAGACAGTACGTAATCTTTATGTAGCAAGGGTTGCACCGACGTGACTCAGCGAGATTACCCAGGGGGAGTTGTAGCTTGAAGGTGGGCTACGGACAATCCCCCCGCAACGCTCTACGATTATGACTGGGACATACGGTTTAAAGTGGATTCCGAACCAATACGAACATCTATGGCACCACAGGGACTCCAACCCAAAACCTGTGGTATCGGACGCCAGGGCGCTAGACACTGGGCCATCAGCCTGTGTTTAAAAATAACATTGATAAATTGATCTATAGACACCAAAAAACTTATATTTAATATTTTCGAATATGCTTTTTATTTCATTTATTGAATACATATTCATTTAATGAAATAATAATTCATGTTTGCATATAGTTGATAAAAAGTCTCATTAATAATAGTTAGAAAGTTCAGTAGTCTAGAAAAAAATAATAAAACATTGCAATTTTTATAGAATGCACATTAATTTACACCATGAATTAATAGAAACACTGTATAATTAAGCTACAAATAACAGCAGTCGCAAATTCATATATTTAATCAATACTATAATTAAATCTTTCTTTGAATGAACACGGATTTAAAGATAAAAAAAACTACCTGAGACTGAAAAAAAAAAAAAGTTATATTTTTTTTTTTTCTGAAAACATCTTATATTAAACACATAATTCGTTGATTGACAATAATTTCCAAACCATCGTGATTAATTGAATTAGTCGATCTCGAATTTAATAAATCGCCAGGTTAACTGAACTAACGCAGCATTTTCTATTGCATATTAACACAGTAAACATACGTCTGTATTTGAGTCATTGGATTCTTTTTTTGTACCAATAATTTGAATAGGGGGAAAAATTATATATAAGGGGGTAATTGAAAAAAAAAAAAACATTAATATCTCATTTATAAGAAGGTGGAAATAATTGCGGGTAAATTATTTTTCTGAGTAGTAATAGATATTCTTAATTTGGCATTGACTACCGATAATTTTATTGAATAACTTGAACAGAAAATTTATTATATATATTTCAATATGTGTTTTAATTTATTTATTGAATAAATATTCATTGAAAGAAATAATATTAGTTTATAGTTAATATATAATTATATAGTTAGAAATAGTCTAAAAAATAATAATAAGACATACGATTTTTATATAATATATATATTTATATACAAGCTACAAATAATAATAGTAGCAAATTAATATATTTCAGTACTATAAGGAAATCTGTCTAATTTGTTTCGGAATTTGTTTGCAAAATTTGCATCGTCTAGGGGCTGATGGCCTAGTGACCAGGTCTCGGTACCACAGGTTTCAGGTTCGAATCCCAGCGGTGCATGGATGTGTGTAATGGTTCGGAATCCACTTTAAACCGTATGTCCCTGTCTAATAGGATCATAGAGCGTTGTGGGGGTAGTTTTACTCGCGTCCGTAGCCTTTCTTCAAGCTACACGTGTCCGCTGGGTAGGGCAACAGTATAAACCTTTGCTTATACTAACAGTGCAGTACTTACCTTTGCTTATAGCATAGAGTCATTTATTGGATAAAAATATTCATTTAATGAAAATAATAATTAAAATTTACAATTATTAGTTAGTAAAGACTAATTAATATAATTAGAAAATTTAGCAGCCAATAATAAAACGTTACGATTTTATAAAATGCGACTGTAGACGAATTTGAAGATTAAAAAACTGCTTAAGAAACAGAAAAAGAAAAAAGTTAGTATTATTTGAATTTTTTTGTCATTACATATTATAGGTTAAAAAAGGACCTCAGATTAAGTTACATTTTTTCGTTGATTGACAATTTTCAACCCATTCTTTATTAATTGAATTAGCCAATCTCGAATTTAATAATCCAAGCAGGTTAACTGAATCAACGCAGCATTTTACTATTGCGTATTAACGCAGTAAACATACGTCTGTCTTCGACTTTGGAATTTTTTTTTATCGAAGAAGTAATTGAATAAAAAAGAAGACATTAATATCTCATTTTGTCAGATGGTGGAAATAATTGGGGAATTATTTTGTGAGTCATAATAGATATTTTTAATTTGTTGTACCAATAATTTGATTAAATAATTTGAATAGTATGTTTGTTCGTTATTACGAAAATTATATATATATATATATATATATATATAATCGTTTTATTGGAATTAGTTTGCAAGCAATTTGAATCATCTAGGGGTCTGATGGCCGAGTGGATGGAGCTCGGTACCACAAATTTAGGGTTCGAGTTCCGGCGGTACTGAGGATGTTCGTAGTGGTTCGGAATCTACTTTAAACCGTAGGTCCCGGTCTCATAGGATCGTAGAGCATTGCCGAGGTATTGTTATTCCGCGTCATTAACTTATTTTCAAGCTGCAGGCGCCTTCCGGGTAGTACTAAGTGAGTAACGTCGGTGTAGCCCTTGCTTATGACATAAAGATTAACTGTGTATTGCCAGGTGCATTAGAGCAACAACAGAAATTTGCATCGCAAAAGTAAATAACATTATATAACTGTCCATTACATAATAAGTTTCTTTTTGATCATCTTCAACTTTTTCCCTCTTAATTAGGTTCTTGTAAGATCAGTTATTAAATTTTATCCATTATTGGTTAAAATCCAAATAAATGGGCTCACTGACCAAATGGGATAATCAAATAAATGGGCTCACTGACCAAATGGGATAATCAAAATAAATGGGCTCACTGACTATTCATCAGACAGTGAGCATCCTCTAGTGGACGACGCGTATCACTTGCATTCATTTTCGAGCTGCAAGCTTGCAAAAGCCAATTAGCTGCATTGCAAAGCGATTACAAACTGTTAATCACATGAACGCATAAAGTAATGTATGTCACTGCAACTGTAACTGTTCCTTTTCCTTTTGTTTTTGCCGTTAATTTCCCTCTTGGAAGAGATCATTTGCAAGCGTCTAATCGCTCTCTCATTGACTGAATACAAAAAGAAGACAATTCTTTTTCTCTCTCTCTCTGTCTGAGCAGAAGGAAATTGGGTGCCATGGAAGACAGTAATCGCCATCCACTCCCGTCGGTCCTTTTGGGACCCTTCCAGGCGCCCTAGACACCCCAGGGGATGCACTTGCAGATGGGGGACGATTTTTATACCCCCCTTCCGTGAGAAATTGGGGAGTCCTTTCTTCGTGAATGCAAAATAGATTGGTCGCGCGTGGACGGTGAATGGAGGCACTGGCCAATTTTGGCACGGAGGAGGAAATGAATATTCATTTCCAGTGGGATGGAATGAAGATGATTGTGGTGAAGATAATTCATTTCAAGTATATTATATATGATAAACTGCAAATCATGATTACGATAGTGATTCATTTACTACACCGTTACGCAGGTGTGACAGGCCGGCTTGTGCTCTACGTCTATGGAACTTGGTTTAAAGTGGATCCAGGCCTCCAGGCTGTCTGGCCACCGCCGGGACCTCTGTGTTGCCAACCAGCCTGTTTTCGTAATAATAAACCAGTTTATCTGATGAGTACAACAGAGGTAAAAGTATCTAATTATGTTCATAATTTCCGCCATCTGGCTGAAATAGTTGTGGCACTTTATTCAGTACTTCTTCGATAAAATCAGTCTTGAACACCTTATTTACTGTGTTATGCACTGTGGGCAAAATAACGCTATTCGAGATTGGCTAATTCCAGGCCAATAAGGAATGAGATTGAAAAATTATCATCAGCATTATATTGCTTGTACTAGCTATGTTTTAAGAAAAAAGGCTGCTTGGCTGTTTTTCAATCTGGCGAACACAACCTTCAAATTCATCAGTCAAGCTAATTATAATATTGAACTAAATATATATTAATGTGCGACTTTCTTGCTTAACTAATATATGGTGATTCTGTAATTCATGAGGCATAAATAGCAAATAATGTGCATTACATAGAGATCGTAATGTTACATTTACCACCTTTGCTGCTGAAATTTTTAATCATATTGGTGGGTCTTTACTAAGTATATGCAAATTTAAATTATTATTACATTAAAAATTATAGCATTCATGAAAACCAGATTACAAAAAGTATATTTAAAAAAATGTGTTGTTTAATGCAGTTGTGGCTCACTGAAATAACATACACAAAAGCAAAAATAAATACAGCATAGCTGTTGAGTTTATACTATAAGCTGTTGCTCATTGAGCACTACCCGGAAGCACGTGGCAGCGAGGGCTGCGGACGCGTATGGCGCTACGCGTCTATGATCAGACCGGGACTACTGATTTAAAGTGGCTTCTGAACCATTACACATCAGCCGGCAGGAGTCGACCCAGCCTGTCAATCCTTGCAAACAAGAGGTTTCTGATACGAAGGCTATATTGACATTCCCAGCCACCGCCCACTGTGCACTGGTCAAATATTGGTGCTGCTATTCCCTTATTTAGTAATCATATGCTGTTTCAGTGTTCGCATCAATGTGGATTAATCTGCATTATGCTGAAGATCAAGCCAATGATCTTGCCAACCAGACTGCAATTTTTCCCCAGCCTCCAGACTGTGCTGCATGCAAACTGGAATTATTATTTCTTTCAGTGAATATTTGACCAATAAATAAGAGCAAACACAACAGTATATTAGAGCAAATGATTTTGGCATCGCATTTATCAATGTTTTAGTACCGGGGGCCTAACACCGATTGACTAATAATAACTTCAAAAACTCCTTGTTTTCACGGGCTCCACCGACCTCCAGATTCGCGAATGTTCGAGTCACTCAAACCTTCCCTTTCATGTGGGTGACCAACGGGTTAGCTCATTACTCCGCGTACGCAACTTTGCCAGCGGCACCTCCCAGTGTAAGTGTCACGTCAGTGCGGCACCCTTGCTGGCATACTTCCAGGCGGGGCCAGCTGGCTGTTTGCTATGAGTTTTTGTAGGCAGGGCAACAAATCAAGCATGCTTATTCAAATTATTATTTACAACAAGTCAAACATCTATTATGACTTTCTGGAAACACTGCTGTTTTGTGTTAGCCTGCAATGCCTGCTCAGTTGGCCTGCTGAACGACAACAAATTGGGGAGCAGCAATTGAACCAAGAGAATAAGGTAAACGCGTCGTGAAGCATAACCTGTATGTTTCAGAAAAATATAGCACTACTTTTTCAGTCTCTCAGGCTGTCTTCTAATCGTACATGGGCTGGAACATTTCAATGCACCATTGTTAAACTGTGGGCTGACATGACCATAATAATAACTTGAGTGCTGCTACAGTGTTTCTAACCAATTCACCGGTGTAAGCCAATATTGCATTCTCTGCAAAGTGCAATGTTCTGACCACCATTTTCAGCCTTTCTAAGGTACCTTGATCATTAAATGAATATGTATTCAACAAACAAAATAAAAAGCATATTCAAAAAAAACTATTAAATACAGGTTTTAGTGTTACAGATCAATTTATCAATCCCAAGCACAGTGGCGCCTGGCCCCAGGCAGCTCCACCATGACACATGGGCCTGTTCGTATTGATTTCACTTACCAGTCATCGTGGGGGCATGGCCCTTCCCAGCAGCTGTCCATCGACCCACTAGCATAAGGAACAACGCCTCACCAACCGCGCCAGCTGCTGAAGACATTTCTACCTGTGATTTTTGTCATGAATAGGAGAGCAATAAACAAACATGCTATTCAAATATTCAATCAAATTATCATCTGTAGAGTATCTGTATGACTCACAAAATATCCACCTTCTTACGAAATGAATGGCACATTAAATTTTTACTGTAAGCAAAGTTGAAAGAACTGGGCTATGTTGCAATAGAAAATGCTGCGTTGGTGAGGTTAACCTGGTGGTCAATGCAAATAATAAAAAATGATTTGAAATTTGGCAATTATAAAATATGCTGAGAGACAAAAAATATTTTTCACTTTTCAATCTTAGGCTATCCTCAAATCATGGTGATTAAATATATTAATTTGCAGACTCATCTCAGCCTCTCAAGCACCGCCCTCTGTGACTCCATCCACAGCTATGATACCATCCTGCCAAGGGCACAATGTACATTAAAAATCCGTAATGTTATGGCAGACCGCTGACTCCCAACTGCCAGTGGAAGCTTGCATACCAAACCTTGGAGTATCATTGGGTGTTATTTATTCTATAAATAATTCAAAGCATATTGAAAAGGCATATTAAATATAACTTTTGAGTATTTCTATATAAATTTATCAATGCTATTTTAAAGGGGGTGTGTCTTCCACGCTCTGGCGTTGGCCCCACGAGTTTCAGGTTCAATCCCGATATTTATGAGTGATTCGGAAACTTATGAAACTGCATCAAGCTGAGGCGCAAAGGATCTGGCTAAGATCTAC
>BPLR01016391.1:0-35466 GCA_021605095.1 Caerostris extrusa
TAAGTTTAATATGAAATAAAAATAAAAATAAAGAAATTAAGATTAAGTAAAAATGAAAATAAAATAAGAAGGTGTGACATACAAAGTTGTGTTAAACACAACTTGTTTACATGTCTGCTTAATCAGTACGCAGACAGATGGCGCCATCAGTCATTTCACAAAGATTCAAAAACCTAACCAAAGCTAGGAAATACAATTTTTTATTTTTTTTATTTTTTTTTATATGCAAAATAAAAGAAAAATAAAGTTAATAATATACGTGAACAGCGAGCAGTTAGATTTACTATTGAAAGATTTAAAATTTACAGTTAATAAATAAAATAAAGACTTAAACAAAGTTAAGGAATTTAAAAGTTAAAAGTAAACAATAAAAGCAAGATTATTTGCAATTAGAAATATAGTAAAAACTGTTAAGAAGATTAAGTGGAATTACTTTAAATAAGCAAACAATTAGAAAATAAAAGTAATTAAATAAAAGTGAACCATTAAAAATTTACAAGTTAAAATTTAAAATTACAGCTTAAAGAGTCAGATATCCATGTTCTAATTTAAGTTGCACATCGTAGCAAATAAAAGTTAAGATTTAAATGCCAAAAAATAGCAGCTCAGATTCGCTTGAAGTGATCGGAGTGACTAGACAACAGCCACAGCGGTAGAATCGGCGGTTGTAGGATAAAATCCACAACGCCTTTTCAATGCCGGGAAAGATTCCCATTGCTGATCATAGATAGCTCTGGTCTCTTCCTGGAGCTAGCCACACCTGGATGATATACAGGTATTTGCCGGATCGCTTCGTTTCGGATCTGAGGGCATTTAGAATGAAATGATTTCGAAATTTTGAAAATATAGTCTGTAATGGGTTCTATATTCAGATCTCTGTGGAGTTGCTTCCTTCTAACAAACCACGGGCGTTGACTATCATAGTTATCTGTTTATTTTGAAACACTTGGAGCTTCTTGAGATTTGCGATTGTGGAGGACGCCCAAATTGGGCATCCATACAAGAGAATTGGTCGACGGATTGACTTGTAGAGCAAAACCTTGTGTCTAATCGCTTGCCTGCTCTTACGAGAAATTAGGCTTTTTTTTAGCTTAACGCTAGCAGCAGTTGCTTTGGCAACTACTTTGGCAAAATGGGTTTTATAAGTTAATTTCGAGTCAAAAATTAACCCCAGGTACTTGTACTCATTGGAAGAACAAATCGGAGATGCGGAAGAAGGCTGTGAGTTTGTTTACATTTTATCCTGGGTCGAATTTTACTCTTTTAGGATAAGGAAAGCTTTCAGAGTCGTTTTTTTTTTGTTATTTTTATTTAGTTGGTTTCAGAGAGTTTTCAGAGAGTTTTTTGGCGTAGTTTAGAAACGGATCATTTTTGTACGCGAGGTTTCATTTTTGTAGAGTGTAAAATTCGGAATTTGTGGGTTATGCCCTGGTTGTAAAAACGTTTCTTGAATTAGAAACAGGTCAAGGTCGTGGTCGGAAACAAACTCCTTAATTTCTTGTAGTTGTCGGCGGATACCATTGGCATTCCAGAAACCGACCCGAAGAGAGTGCAGGTTAATTCTATTAAGAGAGAACATGTTTAATAGCTATTTTTTCCTAACAATATTGTAATATTTTAGAAGGGTTACCGCCTTCTCGTGGTGATCAGTTATGCTGCCCTAAGGTGGGGAGCGCTAGTCTGACAGCTTCTAGCAGTTGGTCGAAGTTGATACTCTCGTCATCGATGTAAGCCAATAGGAGTTTGAAGAACTCCATTGCAGATTTATTCAGTGGGGCCCTGTGGGCGGAGTTAGATTTTTGTGCGCGGCCTGCGGTGACGTCGGCGAATTTCCGGTTGCTTAAAGGTGGTTGAGTCCTGGGTTGGGGTATTGGCATGGGTTTGTTTACATTCTTAGGAGGCACCCTTTGTGCCGTTTTTTCCACTTTAGGAGTGGGGTTTTCAGCATTTAAAAATCTGTTTGGATTTTTCTGGGAGTATCCGGGGCATTGGCGCCAGTTCGCCGAGTTATCCCCTGAGCAATTTGCACACTTTAGTGGTTGGTCTAGGCCTAGCGTGCAGTCTTTTGCGTCGTGTGGCTGGGCGCATTTGGCACATCTCTTTGGGAGATGGCATGCTACACTGGAATGGAAGAATCCTTGGCACCTGTAGCATTGAGGTACTCTGTTCCTGCCCTGGTATCTCTCCACACTAATTCTAGTACCGAACAGGGCGGTTTCTCTGTAAAACTCCTCAGCAGTGAGAGAGTTGGCCAGTTGGATGTAAAATAAGGGCATAGGCCTCTTATTTCCTTTCATTAGCTGGTTTTACAGCTAGCATTTTGTGACCCAGTGCAGTGATGGCTGAGCCTATCGCCTCTTTTGAGGTGCAGGATGGCAGGCCTCGAATTAGGACCTTTAGGGGTCGATCTTGTTTCAGATTGAAACATTTGAAGGCCGAGTTGAACCAGCTTATTTTTAAGCTGGAGGTGCTCTATCTGACAGTTAATTTCAGGAATCTGTCCCTTGAGGACAGATTGGAGAGTAGGAGCAACAGCCTTTAAGAGGATGCAAATGCTTGGCCAACAAATGCTTGCTCAGTGGGGGTCACTTCCTCATCAGCCACCTCGGGTGTGGGGTTAGTGGAAAGGAAAGTGTTAGTTGTACTTATCTGCGGCCTTTTTCCAGCTCCTGCTGGGGTACCTCTGGCAATCAAGTGTTTGGCGGGGAAGATGAAACCATCCTCGTCCTCCATCCTTCTTTTGGGTTTCTTATTTCTTTTATCAGCATCGGCTGCCGTTGGTTTGGTGGTGTTTCTTGTGGCTTGTTTCGCCTCAGTTGCAGTTGAAGTTGAGGGTTTTCTGTTTCACCTCTCTTCTACTGATAACTTTATCTTTTCCGCCTCCGCGGGTGTTGCCGGTATTTTCCCTAGGGGAACTCCAAGATTGTTTATCAACCCTTCTACCTTCAGCACCAGTTCGGGAATCGACAGACCTCAGGATGAGTGGAAATACCCCTGGCAGTTCCAAAACTGGCTGGGGCCGGGGCGTCCTCTATAAGCTTCTATAGAAACCTGGGCTCCCAGGAGTTCAGAGATCTCGTAGATGCGATCGGATTGTGGGCCTTTCTTTACCTGCGTAAAACAAAGGCATTGGCTCACGAGATTTGTACTTCGACAGCCTGGTGAGTTTTAGGATCTGGAAGCCCTCCTCTGTGAGCTCTGCTTGAATGTCAGGGATGTTGGTGGAGGATGGTAGTCCACAGATGACCACCTTTATGGGACGCTCCTCTTTGAGGTTGTAGGACTTATAATTAATTCCCTTCTCCTCTATGAATTTGGTAAGCTTTCGAAAGTCCTCATCATTGCTGACTTGGACTTTCATGAAGCGTCCAGTAAATTTGCGACTGGACGCGGCTGGAAATATATGGGAGGTGGCTTTGGATCGTACACAGCAGTCTCCACATTCAACTCAGGAATTGAGTTGATATTTCCGGCTGCTGCAAAGGAGTTGTTAAGGGTGATCGGGTTATTTGTCACCCTGCTTTCTTGATTTGGCTGTAAGGTGCTTAGATGGGGCTTGATAACCATCAGCCTCAGCGGGTCGCTTAACTTTGCGCCCGTTTGTCATATCTTTGGTCAGATTTAAGACTGTGTCGTCGAGTATTGGAAGAGCTGGGGCCGTTGTTGTGGCGAGGAGCTCTCGAGAATTTGAGCCCTTTGGCTCCTTTCTTCGATTTCGTTTATGGACGGAATCTGAAAAAGGGAAAGCCCAAATTTAAATTTTATCCCGTCCAACAGCTTATACAGTGCTGCCATCTCAGCATGTAGCTGGGACGCAGCTGGATCGTCCATTCTTATTTTCCTGATTGTATTGGCCGTCTGTGTGAGCCTTAGCTTATATTGGCAAGCTTTACGTAGTAGTACCTGATTAATCAGGACATACTCGTCTGTTAATTCCCTTAATAACGGGGCAGCCATGTTCGTGGGGAATCAGAGTCCATATCTATGTTGTCAGGCAATACCTCCGGGCTTTCTGGCGAGTCAGTTTCAAATAGTGGAATCAGGGGAGGAAAGTCCTCATTAATTCCCGCTGATGTGGAATTCATTTCAACGATTAAGAAAGGCAATTAGAAAACAGAACAAAAATCAGTTTGGAAAAGTAACTAGCAAGAGCGCTTTTCAAAAATTCCGTTAGGGATCAGGAGCGGGGTGTAAACACGTCCGCTCACTTCAAGCACTAAAACCGGAATCAAGTTTACTTTTCCTGTTAATGAGAGGAGTAACAACACGTTTAGCTTTAATTGCTTTCCCTATGGTATAATTTAAATGCGTGATATAATTTAGTTTTCTATCAAGTATGACCCCCAGGTACATGTATTCGGAAACAAAAGGCACTGGTTTATTAAAGATTTTGAATTGATGCATATTTATTTGTGCTCTTCTTCTATGAAATATGAGAGCTGCACATTTATTTGGATTAACTTTTATTTTCCGTAGGCATAGCCATCTTTCGATTTTTCTATGAAGCTTTGTAGTCTGAAATAAACTGTAAAAACGGGGGTGTGCTGGGTGATTATTTTCGTGTCGTCAGCGTACATATCCGTGTATGTCGGTGTCGCGTGGAAAATCATTAACGTAAAGATTGAACAGAAGCGGTGATAATATTTGATAATATTGATCCTTGGGGTAGTCCGCTTTAAATTTTACGCGTGGTAGAAATAGTGTTGTTGATTTTAACTTGGAATGATTGAATTTTCTAAAAAGGATTTAATGATGAGTGTAAGCGGGAGCGGGAAATTAAGTTTTTAAGTTTGAAAATTAACCCGGTGTGCCATATCTTGTCAAACGCTTTCGCGATGTCAAGAAATAAAACACCGGTTAATTTTCGTGTGCTGTGGCCGTGGTAGATGAGTTCAGTGACACTGAGCAGTTGATGTGTAGTACTTAAGTTTTTACGGAAACCAAACTGCTCCGGAATTAAAATGTTACTCTTGTCGCAGAAGTTGTTAATTCTATTAAGGATTGCGAATTCATAAATTTTGCTAAAGTTACTGAGTACCGAGATTGGTCTGTAGTTACTTGGCAGAGTGGGGTTTGTGTCATTTTGTGAATGGGTGTAATTATTACTGTTTTCCATGCGTCTGGGAAATAAGAAAGATTTAATATGTCATTTAAAATTACTATGAGCCAGCAGATAAATTTAAGTGGTAGGTGTCTGATCATGTTATTATTAATTTTATCAGTTGCTTTGTGTGGATCTAGTGTGTTAATGAAATCAATGATTTCTTGTGCGGTGATGTGATAATTAAAATTAACGTGAGGTGTATTGAGATACTTATCAGTTTCTGAAGTAATTAAATTGTTTGTGAATTCGTGGCTCATGTTAGTATTTTGCTCAAATTGGAGCTTCCAGCAGTCGGCGATCGCTTCGGCCTTTTCTGCCGGCGATATCGCTATGCTGTCGGCGTCCTCTTTGAGCGGTGGAATTGTTGTTTGCTGCTTGCGCATGGATTTAACTTTTTCCAGTATTTGGTGTTGTTATCTGATAGTGAGTCAGTGTATTGTTCCCATTTAGCATTTTTGTGTTTTTGCATGAGTGATTTAATTTCGTTATTAAGTTTCTTAAGTTGGGATTTAAGTGTTGGGTCTTTAGTATTCTTCCAAGTTCTACGTGTTAGGTTTCTGAGTTTAATTTTACTTTTAATCTCGGGTGTGAGTTTAGTATTAAAGTGCAATCGGTTTTGTGTCGAAGCTTTTTATTAAACGCGTTTATCATCGCGGTGGTAAAATTTTTAATGGCCATGTCCGCCTTTTCTTTGGTGTCAATGTTGAAAGTATTTAAGTTAGTGTTTTGCAGGTGAAAATTGTAATCGTGCCAGTTGGTTTTAAAATCTTGCGGCGCCGTGTGCGGTGGTCTATTAAGTTCAATATCAATTAAAACTGGCAGATGGTCTGAATTTAACTCGTTTAAAACTGCAGTTGATGTGGTGTAAGGAATGTTTTTAAATAGCGCAAAATCTAGAATGTTGGCGGTGTCGGTATGGTCGTAACGCGGTGTGCTAGGTGCAATAATTTTAATGTTTTTAAGTTTGATAAAGCTATTAAGTCTAATTCCGCGGCGGTTATTTTTCGTGTTGTTCCATGCGTGGTGAGTTGCATTAAAATTGCCGGCAATAATCACATTTTGATTAGTGTTAAGAATATTGTTTAATTCGTTAATATTAATTTCCCTATGGGTTCTGCAGGACATTGAGATAATGGTGATATTATTGTTGTTTCCAAAATTTAAATTGAAGGCTGTTGCTTCGGCATCTGTTAAATTAGGTAGATTGATTTCGTAATGAACCAGTGTCTTTTTGATGTAAATACAAGTACCTCCACGCGCGCGAGTGTATGTGATTCTATCATTTTTATACAGTTTAAAGTTAGGTACACTAGGTAATAGAACCGGTTGGAGAAACGTTTCCTGAATTAATAAAATATCTATATCATGATCGGAGATAAACTCTTTGACTTCTTCTAATTGTCGAAGAAGCCCGTTCAATTCGAGTGGAGGGATTTTATGGTAGGATTTCCTAAGTCTTTTTTACTTCCTTCCTGAAAGCTGTTTGGTTTTCAGTCAGTGAGTCGGTATGCTTTTCCCATATTGAATTTTTATGGAAAAAAATTTTGGTTTTTAATTTTATACTCTAGTTTTTTATATGTGTTTTTGACCGTCGGGTCCCTAGACCTTTGATAAAGTCTTCGGAGATAATTTTTATTTTTAATCATTAGTTTAATCTCTTTTGGAAGTCGGCCTTTATTAGTTAAATATTTTGGTTTGGAAGATTTATTAAGTGCAGCAGTAGTTTGTAAAGTTTTCTATTGCAGTATCCGCTTCCAGGGGATTCAGGACTGGTATCCAACTGTTAAGATAACGGGGAGGTGATCAGAATCTAAATCTGTCAGCACCTCAATATCATAGTTAAAGGAGATAAATTTAAAGAAAGCAAGATCGAGTACATTACCTCCTATGATTATTATTTCTAATGTCAATTCTAGTAACTATAAGGGGGAACAACTTTCACGATCCCTTTGATTTTGAGAAACGATTTAGGAAAACCCATATCTATTTGAATGTCCAAAGTTCCAAGAGAGTGAAGAGCGTTAAAATCACTAGCGAAATCCATTGTATTTCAATTTTTAAAAACTTGTTAAAAGTCCTCCACCGGGGAAACCACCTGGAAGGCTAGGCTTAACATATGCAGAAACAATTTTGATTGGCGGATAGTTACTAATTTTAATTTCAATTATAGTGGCGTCTATGTAGTCAAGATTAGGAGAGGGAAGGCTATGGTGATGAATGCTATTTTTGATGTAAATACCTGTTCCATACGCCACTTTACTCGGGTAAATTTTGATTGGGTCTATCAGTACGATAGAACCTGTAATTAGCGATCAAAAGGGATATAACCAGGAGACAATTTTGTTTCCTTAACCAAAAATACATCAAGATTCTGCTCTGCTAGGAACGCCTAACCTCGTGAATTTTGGAACGTAACGAATTAGCTTTCCTGAAACCAATTGCAAGAGACCCAGACCCGAAGAGAGTTAAGCCGTGAAGAATTCACTTTGAGAAAGGACATTAGTATACGCCTCAAAGAGGTGAAACGTCATGTCGAATCTGTTAGATGAATTCCTCATTTTGTCTTTTTCCTAGCCCAAATGCTCGCAATATTATTTGACTGTGAGATGGATTAGCGTTAGCTAAGTCCATCAAACACTGAAAAAATCTCCGTTTGAACACACCGAAGAGGTCGCTACGGGTGCGGAGCTATTTGTGGTAGCAGCAGGAAGCGGCCCCCTAACTATGATTGGCTGAGGGCCTTCCACAAATAGATCCGCAAAAGATAAAAGTAAGCTTAATGCAAGCCAAATTGTAAGTAGTGATGGAGCTAAAGACTCCTGGGAGTTTAAAACTCCAAATAAAAGTTAATCGCAAAGGCTACCTTTACTTATAATAAGGATAAATCCAGTGATGTAATTGTCACAAATAATCAATTCAATGCACTGAGCACCGGCGCAGCAGTCGAGGAAGAAAGTTTAACAATTGTTAGAAAACTGCCGCCAATCAGGGTCAAAACAAAAGATAAACTTAAATGATATGCTTAAGCTAACAGATGACGAATTTGAAGGTGATGTAAACATTAAGAAGGCTGGCGAGATGATCAAAAAAATCTTCCCGAACTCTGAAGACCAGCACCGAGAAATCACTCGATTTCTCAATAAAAATGACATTGAGTTTTTTTATCATAACTCCTAAATTTCTAAGACCAATTAAGGCGGTCATCAAAGGTCTGCATAGGGATACTGCCACGAATGACATTAAAGCCTCTTTGGCTGAAAAAGAATTTATCGCCGAGAAAGTTGTCCAACTAACCAGGACCAGAGATAAGCAGCCTCTCCCAATTTTTCAGGTTACTTTGGCTAGATCAAACAAAACCAAGAAATATTCAAACTAAAAGACTCATGTACCTAGCTGTAGTCGTAGAAAAATATAACAAGAAACCAATCACACTACAATGTTTCAAATGCAATTTTTTCCACCACAGTTCTAACAACTGTGGCTTTAAAGCTAGGTGCTTAAAATGCGGGGAGGAACACTCACACAAAGATTGCAAAATCTACGATAAGTTAGAAATCCCCACAATGTATCAACTGTGGACAATCGGGTTACACTGTTGCCTGAGAGGTTTGCTCCAAGTTTCCAAAAATAAAAGTAAATTCTACCAAATACGCCACATTTCCAAAATATACTCCTGCCAGACAGGGTTACACTAACTTCTCCTTACGCATCGACAGCTAAAAATCAAACTCCATCACAGCAACCAGCAAATTCTAACACCACCATCAATGACATCTCCCAAAATCAATTGAGTCAATTAATGAGCATCGCGGATCAGGCTCCTTTTATCCAAAACACTCTGTTACTCATGAAGGAATTCGTTTCCCTTTTTCTGATTTTAAAAATTCTGGTCTCCTTCACCAGATAAGAAACGCGGACAACAAAGTAGACAAATTGCAGGTCTTCATTAATGACCTAGCAACACAAACAACTTCTAGTGCTCCTTAATGAATCAGTAATTGGTATTAAAGCCACCGTTATCTCTCTAAATTTTCCTCATCTTCCCTCTCTCTATGTAAATTCGGCTTATGTCCGAAATGCTATTGCTGCTACTAACCTCACTAACGATTTGGATATATTATTTTCCCTTAATAATTGCGTTATTCTTGCGAGGGGATTTTAATGCCATCATACTAATTGGGATTGCAATTACAAAAATAATGCTGGAGCTGTCTTGCAAAAATATGCTCATAACCTTAATCTTGATATTATTTGCTCCTAATACACCTACCAAAATAGGCACTAACTCCACCTCCATAATTGATTTAGTAGTTACACTAACAACTTCCATTTTAATAATACCAGTAATTCTTTAGATGAACTTTCTTCTGACCATAATCCGGTAATTATTGATTATAACTTTCGTGCTGCATGTTTTGCCTAACCCGAATATCAATACTTGTTGGTCTAAATTTTCTAACATTCTTGATACTAATTTTAATTACTCCTTCATCCCTATCTCTTCTCCTAAAGAAATTGAAGATGCAGTTAATGAATTAACTACTAGGATTATTTCTGCTCATCAAGCTGCCTCCAAGCCTCTTCCTAGTAATAATCAAACTTACTTACCCCCAGCTATTAAGATTCTAATCACTAACAGAAATAATACAAGAAAATTATGACAAATTTATCGTGATCCACGAAGTAAAAACATTTATTACCACCATCAAAACATTCTCAAACGAGTTATTATCAAGTATAAAAATGATTGCTGGGACAGGCATCTCGAAACCGCAAATGTCGAGGACTGCTCCATTTGAAAATTTGTGGCAGATTTCGGAACAAAAGAACCAAAAATAATTCTATCCAAAGCTCCAACTCTACAGTCACTACCGACGTAGCTAAAGCTGAAATTCTTGCCAACACGTTACAAGAGCAATTTCAAGAGAACCCCTCCACCAACAATAACATTGTCTCTGAAGTGGAAAACACCATCACATCCTTCCTTGCAATGAATAACCGATCAAATATTAATGTTCCCACTACTAAAGCTTCTACCATAATCAACATCATTTCTACTCTAAAAATCAGCAAAACTCCAGGAATAGACTGTATTACTAACAAGATGCTCAAAAAACATACCCTTCAAAATTATACTTCAAATCTGTAAAATTACTGATGCCATTTTAACATACAACTACTACCCTAAATGTTGGGAAAAACAAGAATACTTCCTATTCTCAAGCCGAGTAAGGACCCCACTTCTCCAAATAGCTATAGACCTATTTCTCTTCTGTCTACTATTAGTGGACATTCTCAATC
Organism: Caerostris extrusa; assembly: GCA_021605095.1. Taxonomy (NCBI): domain Eukaryota; kingdom Metazoa; phylum Arthropoda; class Arachnida; order Araneae; family Araneidae; genus Caerostris; species Caerostris extrusa. Next base: position 10,406 of record BPLR01016391.1, read on the forward strand.
AAGAATCTAAAGATTTAAATATTCTCATCTCACAGCAATTTGGTTTTACTCAAGATTTATCCACCACTCATCAATTGTATAATATCACTGAGACCATCTGCGAAGTTTTCTCTTGGAAGCAAGACACAGCTGCAATTTTTCTTGATGTGGCGAAAGCCTTCGTGAAGTATGGCTTAACGGACTAATTTTTAAAATGTTTAAATTCTAGTATTCTCCGTTCCTCATAAAAATTGTCAAGCATTACCTCACTGAAAGGAGTTTTATTGTTTCTGTCAACCAAATAGACTCCGAAAGTTGTAATATTCTAGCAGGTGTTCCTCATAGCTTGATCTTCTTTTCTGTATAATATCTTTACAAAAGAAATTCCACAAGACTCCAATGTCTTGCTTCCTCTTGGAAGCAAGACACAGCTTCAATTTTTTTCTTGATGTGGCTGAAAGCCTTAGTATGGCTTAACGGACTATTTTTTAAAATGTTTAAATTCTAGTATTCTCCGTTCCTCATAAAAATTGTCAAGCATTACCTCACTGAAAGGAGTTTTATTGTTTCTGTCAACCAAATAGACTCCGAAAGTTGTAATATTCTAGCAGGTGTTCCTCATAGCTTGATCTTGGAACCCTTCTTGTATAATATCTTTACAAAGAAATTCCACAAGACAACAGGATTAAATTGACACTATATGCTGATGCTACAGCTATTATTACACAGGGGAGGCAATTACATTATTCAGAAAAATTTACAAAATTACATAAATAAACTTGAAATTTGGTTGGACAAATGGAAAATTAAATTTAATGTCGCGAAAACTGAAGCCGTACTATTCACCAGGAAAAATAGCTATAATCCTCTAACATAACTATTTGCAACACTAATATTTCCTGGTCTAAAGAAGCTAAATATTTAGGTGTAATTCTTGATCGTCAACTAACATATAAAGCTCACATTGATTACTTAAGAAATAAATTCAATAACCAATTAAGAATATTTTATTCTGTTTTTAGGTAGACACTCTATACTAACCATCGAACTTAAAAAACTAATTTATCTAGCTTATCTTCGTCCTATAATAGCATATGCAGTCCAGTCTGCAGCTCTACTGCAAACAGTAACTTTCTCATTCTCGAAAGACTTGAAAACAAAATAACTAGAATGATTGTTGATGCATCTTGGTATTTCAGAAACAAGAAATTAAACACTATGGTTAGCTTTCGTGAATACGTTGAATAAATAGCTAAAAATTTTATGATTCTATCAATAGTTCTAATAATTCTGTAATTAATGATTTAACCAATTTTAATTAGGACATTTCTATTCCTTGTTCTCGTAAAAGACCGAAGCATGTTTTAAATATTAATAAGTAAATGGGTTTTTCTTTTTTGACTTTTGTCTATGGTCCTGGTTATGCTTGTTTTAGGTTCGCGTTTCGTGCGCGTTCGTTTATTTGAACTGCTACTGCGTGGGTGCTCATTTGTGCTACGGTTCTGCTTCTTTTGCTATCTTTTGATAGTTTTGTTTTAATGTTTGTTTTTTCTCTTAAAATTTCTTTTTCTTTTTTAATCTAAATTATGCAATGATATAACAATTTACACTGGGCTTTGACCGACTGATATTGCATTCTATGCTGCAACTTGGAGGTTTGGACCAAGGTACTCCGTCTACTTACACCGATTCGAGACTGCCAAACCTCTCCTTTTTTGCTACGCTGATGATACGGCGACAGCCACACAAAACAAATCACTTCAGCTTGCTGTTAAAGACTTACAATATTCTGTTTTTAAATTAGAAAAATGGTTAACCACCTGGAAAATTAAAGTTAATGCCACGAAATCGGCATGTATGCTATTTACTCGGGAAGATCTCTCATTTTCTCCATTAGGGAGTATCACTCTTTTTTGCCAGCCCGTCCCCTGGGTAACTGAATATAGATACCTGGGGTTGTTTTTAGACCCAAAATTATCTTTCATTTCCATAGAACACAGTCGTTAAAAGCAACTGGTGCGAGTATTAAACTCAACTGTAATTTCTGGAAAGAGTAGGCTTGCTATCAAACACAAGCTTCTGTTCTACAAGTCTATCATAAGACCTGTACTGGTATACGGTAGTCCTATCTGGGCCTCTACTTCACTCACAAATTTAAAGAGACTTCAGATATTCCAGAATAAACACCTGGCTATGATTGCTGACGCACTATGGTTCGTCCGTCGTAAGATCATCCATAGAGATCTAGGCGTCGAACCTATTCGTTATATAATCAAAATTTCAAAAGAATTTTTTTGAAAAATGTCCTCAGATTAGCAACGTGAGTTAATCCGTCGTCTGCCGACCTATCACACTGTGGTGAAAAGTTCGCAGAAACGTCCCAGGGGCAGTTTACGACGTCTCCTATGATTGTTTACCTAGATTTAAGAGACATCATGGCTGTTATCCTGAACAAGCGATCGCGAGTTCAGGTAAACGAAGTAGTTTAATACTGTAATTTTATGTTGACTGAGACTATTTATCTCATTGTGTATTTGAGGAGTCGTTTGGCTTTATAAGTCCGCAGTTTGTTAGTAAATGAAACGAATTGGCGCGGAGGTAAAGTGACGGACTCCCGACTGTAAGGTTGAGGGTTCGAATCTGACACTCAGCTCAATTCACTATTTTTATATTTATGCTACGTTGGGCCCCTCAATCCTATCTTAAAGACTAGTGAATAGTTAGGTTTTTATTGTACTCTTTTTTACCCCTTTTTTTGTTAGGAAAATAAAAGGATGGAACAAAACCAAAAAAATAAAAAATAATAAAAAAATAAAAATTATAAAACTGAAAAATTATTAAAAATACGTTCTTGATTGTGGCCTTTTTTTTGTGTTTGGACTAATCTTTACTTTACAGCATCAACCTGCTCTCACCGTTCAGCATAATACCTGTGTTTACTTGGTTAAATGAGTTTAATACTCTGTTTACTTTTTCAATATTTCGGCATCGACAACTGGTGCCTAATAGTACTGAATTTAAATTTAATTTTGATTTCTTTTATTTTGTATCTTACTTTTATTATTATTAGTATTTTTATCTTTTTTTTTTTTTTTGAGTACCATTAAACTTGAATTTTTAGAAACTTTATCTTGTATCTATACTAACTTAATTAAGCAGCCAATTAAAATTTAAAGCATATTTATTAATTAAGATGCGGAGATTTAAGTGGTATTTCCCTGTTGGTACTCCGTAATCGGTACGCCAGTTGCCAGTGGCCGTTCAGCATAGCCAGTTGCCGTTCAGCATCCCTGAGTGTGTTGGTAAATAAAGAAGTTTGTTTGTTTACGTTTTGAAATATGTTTACGGTATCGACAACTGGTCCCTAATTGCAAATGAATTTAAAACTTAACTTTTAAATTCGTTTTTATTTTATCTTACTTTTATCAATAGTATTTTATTCTTTTTTTTTTTTTTTTTTTGAGTACCTACTTTGATTTGAATTTTTAGAAACTTATTTCTTAAATTTTACTGACAATAATTAAGCAGCCAATTAAAATTCCAAGCCTATATATGAATTAAGATGAGGAGGTTTAAGGGGGTATTTCCCCCTGTTGGTACTCCGAAATCGGTATGCCAGTTGCCACACTTTACACACCTCTTAGGGAGGGGACATGCAACACTTGAGTGGAAAAATCCCTGGCATCTGTAGCACTGGGGGACTCTATTCCTTCCTTGATACCTCTCTACACTAATTCTGGTGCCCAGTAGGTCTGTGACACTATAGAATTCCTCAGCTGTGAGGAATTGCTGAACTGTACATAGAACAGAGGCATAGGCCTCTTGTTCCCTTTGCTCAGTTGGTTGACTGCCAGTACCTTGTACCCTAGTGCAGTAATGGCTGAAGTGATAGCCTCCTTTGATGTGCAGGAGGGCAGTCCTCTGATTAGGACCTTTACTGGTCGATCTTGCTTCAAATTGAAGCATTTAAATTCTAATCCAAGTTGAACGAGCTTATTTTTAGCCTTGATATGTTCAACTTCTGTGGCTACAATAGCTTTAGAAATCTGTCTCTAGAGAGAACAGATCTCATGGAGGGTGCAACTGCTTTGAGCATAATAAGCATGCTTGGCCAGTTGGCGACCGTTTTTGACAAAAAATGGGGAATCCCTAGGCCTTCTGGTCAATTGCTCAGTAGGGATTTCTAATCAGTCACCTCTGGTGAGGGTTAGTGGAAAGAAAATGGTTAGTATTATTACTTATCTGAACTACGGGTACAGTCACAGCTGGGGTGCCTCTGCAAACTAGGTGTTTGGCGGGTATGAACCCGTCTTCGTCTTCAATTCTCTTCTTAGGCTTCTTGTTTTTGTCAGCCTGGATCGCCTTTGAGTTGGGCCTGGTAGAGTTTTGGGTGGCAGGTTGTGCCTTGGTTGCATGGGATGTTGAGGGTTTTCGGGTTTCTCCGTTCCTTCAATTAAGTTTCATTTCAAATTTTCTCCCCTGTTATAACCTCTTTTTTTCTGCTTTTAAACTGTTCCTACCCACATTGTAAACAAGATCAACCAGCTGAATGTTCAGCGCGCCACTCTGCCACCAAGATGTTCAGGGTCGAATCCAGCTCTCCGCTCTCAACCGTCGCAGATGGCGCCTCACGACCTCCTCATGGTCTCCAAATTTTCTCATCCTCAAGTTCACCTCATACAAAATTGCAAGAACTTTTTTTCTACTTCAAAGAACTTTCAACTAAATAAAAGAACTTTTATTCCAGAACTTTCACACCAACAGCAAGATTCAACTATTATATCTTGGACTTAAAAACAATAGACTTTCAACCACCTAACTACATAGTACCACAACATTTCACCATCTAAAATTTTTTTCAATCAACTTTTCAATTTTCCCTGCTAAATTTGAACCATCGTACCTTTTCTTTTTTATTTATTTTAAATTTCTTCCCCTAATTCACACCACAACTTAGAAAAATTCTTCTAATTCACTTCTACTCTTAAAAACCTCTTTAATTAATTTCTCCAATTTATTTACTTTTTATCAAGCTAGATAAACAGTAATTTATTTTATTTTTCTATTTATAAAAACTTCTCAAACTTCCAAAATAAATATTGTAACACAGCTTTTTGTTACGCTCATCACTTTCAGATGGCAGTACATGCTGACCACGTACATTTGTTGTTTTACTTTCTTTCGCCTTGAACAGCTCGCCAAGTGGGGCCTGAATGGCCGAGTGGCTAGCGCTCTGGCGCTCAGTACCCACAGGTTTCGGGTTCGAGTCCCGGCGGTGCCATGGATGTTTGTAGTGGTTCGGAATCCACTTTAAACCGTAGGTCCCGGTCTAACACGATCGTAGAGCGTTGTGGAGAGTGACATTAAAAATAAGGAAAAACTACTGTTCATATATATTGTGATTAGGGGATTATAGTCTTTGTTGCTTCACATTCCCACATACCACTTCATTCATCATCAGCTCGCCAAGTGCAGTTTTTGTAAATTTTCTTATAAAATCACCTGCGTATGATTCATATACCCGCCTATTCGTGGATGACTTTCTTTTTTTTTGTACTCCCCTCTTGTAACTTTCATTTTATTTTAAATAAATCCGTGTTCTCGCCGGTACCCCGAAATCAAGTCACGTAAGTATAAAAGTGACCCTCCCTCCCCTATACTACCCCAGCTGTTATTATTATTCTTCACTTCATTTCACGTAAATCATTTATTTCACCTATTAGTAGTGTTGGGGATAAAGGCCTTTGGCTCTGGTGCCCCTTTTCAACACCCACCCTCGAATGACTCTTGTTTACAATGTGGTAGGAACAGTTTTAAAGTAGAAAAAAGATTATATCAGGGAGAAATTTGAAATGAAACTTAATTGTTCAAAATATCTCTTGGTCTTCTTTTTTTAATAATGTTAGTAAAATCATAATCAGGTAAAAGTTGGATTAGTGAATTTGGGATGTTAGGCAAATTGTAGTAAAAATTATCTGCAAGTTTGTGAAAAAAGGTGTCAATGGTTGGGATTTCTAATTCTTTTTGAATTTGGATGTTTCTAAAATACTAAGGACTGTTTGAGATGTGTCTTAAAGTTTTAGTTTGGTAGGAGTTAATCTTTTAAGATGTGTTTTAGCAGCATAGGCCCAAATGGGAGCAGCATAGGATAAAATTGGTCTCAAAATAGATTTATAAATAATAATTTTGTTTCATAAATCAAGATCTGAATTTCTACTTAATAAAGGATAAAGAATGGATTTATTAGTTTTAAATTTTTTTTTAACAGTGTTAGTGACATGCTCATGCCAGGTTAATCTTTTGTCTAAAGTTACGCCAAGATATTTTGCATAGTTAGTCCATGGAATGTTATTATTGTAAATAGTGAGTGGGGAAGCTGGTTTTCTTTTGAATCCAAACATGATGGCAATACATTTAGAGGTGTTGATGCTTATTTCCCACATATCAAGCCACTTTTCAAGGATGGTAATCTATTCTTGTAAATAATTTCTGGCAATTTGGGGGTGTAGTGTGTTGTGTGAAAAGTGCAGTGTCATCCACATAAATAAATTGACTAACAAAATCATTATCAGGAATATCACTGGTATAAATATTATGTAGAACTGGACCCAGTAGTGATCCTTGTGGAATACCAGCTTTGATGTTGTGAGAGGTGAGGAAAATTCATTATTAATTCTAGTGATAAATGTTCTATTACTAAAAGGTACTGAATAAGAATATTGATTATGTTAGTAGGAAATTGAAGATTAATAAGTTTGTAAATCAAAACCATCTATCTAGACCTTGTCAAGGCCTTTGCAACATCAAGAAAGATGGCTGCAGTAGCATGACTGTTAGAAAAACCTTCTGAGAGGCATTCAACTGCTCTGAGTAGTTGATAGATGTTTAGTAAAACCAAATTGCTCCAAATTCATTAAGTGTGTGTTACTAATGTGATTGTTTACATGTTGGAGAATGAAATACTCATAAACTTTAGAAATTACTGGCAAGAGGCTAATAGGTCTATAATTTTCAGGTAGTTTGGGGTCCTTGCCTACCCTTTGTAAATTGGTACAATAACTGCTTTTACAAAGTTGTGGGAAATATTGAATTTTAAAAAGTGCATTTATTATGTCAGTGATATAGAAAATAAATTTAATAGGAATATTTTTAAGCATGGTGTTTGTAATGTTGTCATAACCTGGAACTTTGTTATTTTTAAGATTTTTAATGAATTGAATGATCTCAGAAAGGAGAATATTAATTTCGCTGTCAGGGTGGTTAGGATTAGTGATATGAGAGGTTTTAAATCTACTAATGCTACTGTCAACAAGAGTTTCAGTGGGAATATTAGTAACATTGTTAGGAGTAAACTGAGTTTCATTATGAGCGGAAAGAGTATTGGCTTTATTAATGTTAGAATAAGAGAGCGAGTTGTTATTTTTGAGTGGAGGAATGATATGTGTTTGTTTTCTAATAGATTTAATGGTGTTCCAAAGAGAATTATCATGCGTGGACAGTGAATTAAGGTGATTGTTCCAGTTTTTATTTTTCTCGCGTTTAATAAGTTGCTTAATTTCATTATTGAGTAGAGTGTAGTTATTTTTATCATTAGGGTGTCTAGTAGATTGCCAGATTTTACGAAGATGTTTTCTGGTGGTAATTTTTGTTTCTGATTTCTTTGGAAAAATGAGAGATTTTGGCAGTTTTGAAATTTTCTTGCTGGTAACAGGGGTTAATAATGTTAGTAAGGTGATTAATAAGGACTCAAGACCATCTGGAGTGTTTAGGTTGTGTGGAGTGTATGTTGCATTATTAAGATGAGTTTAAAAATGTAGCCCAGTTAGGAATATTATAAGTAAATTTAGTGTTGGTGTGTATGCTATGATCAAATGTAAATAAAACTGTGTTATGGTCTGATGTGAGAGCAGACATAGAGTCAGCGTTACAATTAAATTCAAGATTTTTAATGAGTGCAATGTCAATAGTGGAAGGGGTAAGATTACCAAATCTATTGGGTGTTGGAGGTGCTGCAATGTGTAATCTATTGTCAGTGGTAAATTTGAATAGGTGTTTGCCAAAAGTGTTTGCTCTAGAGCAATTCCAGTGTCTGTGGTGGCTATTAAAATCTCCATCCATGAAGTAGGAATTAAAAGTGTTGTGTAGTGCAGTGAGGTCCTGTAAAGGGAAAAGTTTCTATTGGGATCTGCAGGTGTTTTTCTCTGTGGTGGAATGTAGGTGGAGATAATAGTAAAAGGATTATTATGGTTGTGTAGTTGAACAATGGTGGTTTGAACAGTATTGAGTGTTGGCGAAGGAATATTATGATGGGGGATATGAGTTTTAATAAAAATAGCAGTACCTCCAGGATACATATCTCTGCGAATATTATCATTAAAAATTTTGTCTGTTCTGTAAAAAGTGTAATTAGCTACCTGAGGTGAGCGAGGGCCTGGTCTTAAGTGAGTCTCTTGGATTAGTAGTATATCAAAAGAGTAAGTGTCTAAAAAGTGTTTCAATTCATCAATCTTGCCCAGGAAGCCATTTGCATTCCAAGTACAGATGGTAAGCGTGGTGGGGGAAAAGAATTTTAAATAGTTGCTTGTTCAAAAACTACACTAGCTGCCTTGATGAGGGCTTACATTTTATCATAAGGGTTAGTAGCATTTTTAATTGCAGGTAAAACATTTTTGATAACTTGGAGGAGAAGCAGTATTTCAGAATCAAATACTGCATCTTTAAGAGTGTTAAGTAGCGAGGGAGTGTCATTAGTAGTATTGGAATTGTTAGAGGTTATGGCTGAATAGGATATATTGGGTTCAGCATAATTAGAGATAAAGGTTACTGGAATAGCTGGTTGTTTGTAAGTAGTGCTATTTAATTTAGGAAATTTAGGGCAGCCTCTGTAGGAAGCGGGGTGTGAGCCATGGCAATTAGCGCAGACAGGGGTTTCGGTATGATTAGTAATACTGCAGTCCTTGGTGAGATGTTGGCCAGCACATTTTACACATTTGATAGGCAATTTGCAGTTAATGCTTGAGTGTCCGAAAAGTTGGCATCTATGACATTGTGAAATACCTCCTTTATTATTGTATTTTTCAACTGTGATTTTGGTGAATAGCAGGCTGCCTAATGTCCAGATTTCTTCTAAATTTTCAGTGGGGGCTAATTGTATTTGAAAGAGTGGCATGGGTGTTCTGCCCTGGTCTCGTTTTTTTCAGTTGGTAGATATTAATTACTTGAAATTTTAAATCAGTGAGTTCGTTTTTAATAGCATAATTCAGTGTTGATAGAAGTCCACGAAGGACAACTTTGAGGGGTCTGAGATTTTTGGGTGTGATTATGTAGTATGGCACATTTGTGTTGTCGAGATATTTAGTAATGGTTTCAGTGTCTGGTTCTAATTTTAAGTATTGTGTGGTGAGCTTGCAGGTAATTTTAACTTTTAGATCAGTATTAATTTTTTTCATAAAGGAGTGAATGTCAGCGGGTTTCATAATCATAATTGGTCGAACGTTAGGGTTAGTAATAGCGGTAGGATTTGGAGTTGTGTTAGCGCTAGATTTCGGGTTAGTTTTTGAGCGGAGTATTTTGTTTCTTATTGTCTATTGTTTTGCTAGGGGTATTGTTTTTAAGATTTTTCCTTTGTTTTTGAGTTAATTTAGGAAATTGGTGGGAGTTAGGTGTAGAGTAAGTATCAGGGTTATTTTCCGTGAGATCGTCACTATCGGAGTCAGTTAAAACATGGAAAGAATTTTTAAGTGCTATTTCGGACGAATTAAGTTTAGACTTACTTTGAGGGGTGATTGACGGCGTCTTTTATTGTTGCTATTATAGAAACAGTGGTTTGAGGGAGAACAGTTTTAAATGTGAAATTATAAAAAATATTAAAGTTTGTGTTTTCGGTAAAGATAGATATGAATTGGTCAATTGTAAGATATTGAATGATATTGCCTACCCACACGCTCAGGTCAGTCTCGAGATTCTTTAAAGATTGTCGTGGCTTGGCCAACATCGGGTGTCCATCAGCAGTAGGGTTAGCTTCTGTTCTGGTCTAATTAATTAAGGATGTCAAGATGTCTTGCACCGTGATGTAGGTCCGGGCGTGTTCACGAAGTGATTGTAGTTGTCCGAAAGTGAGGCAGGTGGTGTGAAGTTCAGTAGAATGGAATGTCGTCGGCGGCCATGAAAATTTCCTTATATTGGAGATAGTAGAGGGCGCTTCTGATGGAAATGTCCGCAATTGTCTCCGTAATCTCCGGAAATAAATTGCTAGGATGGTCGATAGTAGTCTCCTGGGCGATATCCATGCACTCCAGGTCTGTGTTTACTTCTCCCATGGCGGATGCAGTAGGATTTAGCTTAGCTTTGGTGAACGATTTTTTTTCTGGCCGGAGAGCTGGGCCCGGAAGGCACGGCAACTCCGTGGAGTCCCCAGGGGGACGTGAAGAATTTTGCGGCATCGCAAAAGCAAGACGGAGTAGCAATTCCGAGTTAGCGGAGAAGACAGGAGCGAAGAAAAACACAACCTTCCTCCTCGAAGGCTAAAGTCGGAATCTCGCAGCTGAAGCTGCAACGAATGAAGTTGCACCACCACCTCCCCGTACCAACCATGGCTGAGCAGCCAAATACCAGCAAACGGAAGAACCCAACCTCCGACGACGATGACGAGGGCTTCCAAAAAGTCACGTCCAAAAAGGAAAATCCAAGAAAAGGGTAAATATGGCTGCTTTATCCTTAGATCCCCTACTAACACCCCTAACAAAACGTTGGTTGCCGATCAAACAGTGGTCCTCCACAATTTAAGAGGGTTAACAGGATCCCACCATTCTTTGTGTCCGCTAAGGGAAAATGGTGGAATACTTTAAATCAATTACGCGTGCAGGTGATTAGTATTCAGGCTAAACTGTCTAGCCAATTCTTAAGAATTACAGTCGACTGAATACAGGAACCTTGCTCAAATTCTTGAAAGCGACGGGACGCCTTTCAAGTCTTTAATGCTTCAAAAAGAACCGACCTATTAAAGTCGTGATCCGAGGCCTCCTGTACACCCTCCCGTAGAAGATATCGAGACCGAACCCCGAGCTCTAGAATTCTCCATTATTAAGATAGCTCGGATATCAAAATTCCGTACCAAGGAGCCTATGCCCTCCTTCATGTTCAGTTATCTTCATCCTTGAAAACAGAGGAGATATATAGCCTCTCAACTCTCCTCGGTCTGAGAGTTAGTGTTGAGAGCTACAGAGGGCAACCAGGCCCATCTGTTTGTTGGAATTGTCAGGGCTACTTCCACTCGTCGGAAGTATGCCATCTTCCAACACGCTGTGTTAAGTGTGCTGGCCCCCATAGGGCAAGGGAATGTAATTTGCAACTGGACCAGCCACTTAAATGTGTAAATTGTGGAGGAGCACACGCCGCGAACTGGCGCGGATGCCCCTGTATGCCTAAGCCCGGTCAAAAATCCGGAGCAAAAAAAATCAAACTGATAGTAAAAATGAAAAACCCACCACCTCTTCCAAACCTATCCCACAGGTTTGTACCAGGACGCAGGCAGCGACCTTTACTAGTCGTAATGTCCAGGCTACTGTGGCGTTTTCCGAAATTCTCCGCCAGGGGAACGAAGCAAAGTCCGTAGGTCCCGCCCTCAACCAATCATGGTTAGGAGCCGTTGTCTGCTGCTACCACAAATAGCTCCGCACCCGTTTTGACCTCTTCGGAGTGTACGTTAACGGAGATTTTTCAGTGTTTAAAGGATCTGGCTAACCAGTACCCTACACACAGTCAAATTATATTGCGAGCATTTGGGCTAGCAAAAGACAAGATGAGGAGTTCATCTAACAGATTCGACATGACGTCTCACCTCTTTGAGGCGTATACTAATGTCCTTTCCCAAAGTGAGCTCCTCACAGCTTAACTCTCTTTGGGTCTGAGTCTCTTTCATTGGTTTCTGGAACGGTAATTCGTTACGTTCCAAAATTCACGAGGTTAGGAGTTCCTAGCAGAGCAGAATCTTGATGTATTTTTGGTTCAGGAAACAAAATTGTCTCCTGGTTATAACCCTTTGATCGCTAATTACAGGTTCTATCGTACTGATAGACCCAACCAAAATCCTACTCGAGAATATGGCGGAACAGGCATTTATATTAAAAATAGTATTCACCACCATAGCTTTCTCACCTCCTAATTTAGAATCAATCAAAGTAACCATCGAAATCAAACTCCATAATGATCCTCGAATTAAAATTGTCTCAGCCAACGTTAAGCCTAGGTTTTCCAGGTGGTTTCCCGGTGGAGGGTTTTAATGTGATTCTCGCTGGCGACATTAACGCTCTTCACTCTTCTTGGAACTTTGGACACTCAAACAGATATGGGTTTACCCTAAATCGTTTCTCCAATGTCAAAAGGGGCATGAAAGTTGTTCCCCCTTAAAGTTACTAGAATTGACTTTAGAAATAATAATCATCGAGGTAATTTACTCGATCTCGCCTTCTTAAATTCATCCCGTTTAACTATGATATTGAGGTGCTTGCAGATTTAGATTCTGATCACCTCCCCGTTATCTTAACCTTGGACACCAGCCCTGAATAACTGAAAGTTCCTATCCTGAGTTCCTGTGGCACTACTATCGCTCTCTAATTGATATTAGAGAAGCCATCACTGTCATTACAGAGCAACGCTGGCAAAGCGACATAGAGGCCCTGACGCCTGAATCGACATCACTTTGGAAGAAATGTTCTCTCCTACGCCGACAATATCACAAACATTCCGTCCTTGCAGGGCGCCAACGGCCGAGCAGCTTATTCCCCAGAAGATAAAGTGGAACTGCTCGCAGACAGTTGCAAATCTCAATTTGAACTCAATCACTATGTTGAAGATAGAAATTTCATCGAACACGCCAACTCTACAGTCTCAGACTTCTTACAAAAATCACACGTTAATATTTTAGACATAATTTCTCCAAAGGAAGTCTGTGATATTATCAGGAGTTTTAAGAAGAACAAAACCCCTGTTCTGAGTCTTATTACCAATCCTATGCTAAAGTCCACTCCTATTAAATTCATTCTTTTTATTACCATTCTTTTTAACTTTCTACTTAGGACCTGTCATTTCCCAGCCTGCTGGAAGACTGCCGTAGTATGCCCCATTCCTAAGCCAAATGCTAATTTGGCTTACCCTCAAAATTACCGTCCTGTCTCACTACTCTGTAGTTTGAGCAAAATATTCGAATCTGCGTTACTTAAACGCCTGAATCAGCATTGCGATCTTCATAATTTAATTATTCCTGAACAATTTGGTTTCAGAAGGCAATTAAGTATCAGTCACCAATTACTTAGGTTGACAGAGCTGATTCATGATGACTTTAACGAACGCAAATCTACGGGAATATTATTTAAGGACGTAGCCAAGGCCTTTGTTAAAATTTGTCATAATGGCTTATTATTCAAGCTCATACGACTTGAATTTCCGGCTCAGATCATTAAAACTCTTTACTCCTACCTACAAGCCCGAGAATTTTTAGTCAAAGTAGGAGGAGTTACTTCCTCATCCAGACCAATCGAAGGAGAGTTCCACAAGGGTCAGTCAGTCAGTCTTTGGTTATCGGGGCTCCTTGGCCCCCATAAGGCCTAAAACACCTGGTCTTTTTTTAGATGAAGGCATTGGTAATATGTACATGAGATAATAGCATTACAAGTTAGTGAGCAAGAATTTAAGTCCCCAAATAAAAATTAGAAAGATTACAGTTAAATTAAAAAGTAAACAAAAAACAGTTAAAATAGATCAGCAAATAAAAATTAAACAGAAATTTAAAAAATTAAACACTAAGAAATGAAGGAACCGCTGCTAGAAATGATGACTAATGAATCAGGTCAGGGTCGAACTAACTGCCTTAGCAAGAACAACACACTTGACAACCGATCCAGTTCGTCTAGGACAATTGTAGATTGTTAAGAACTGCCCGAGGGCGTTTAGCATTTTCCGGCAGACTGAAATCGTATCTCGGAAAATTACGTATTTCATCATTCGGAATATATTCAGGACTTGCATAAAAATTGCTGGCAAGCTTGAACATAAAATTTTGAATAGAGGGGGAGGTCAAGACTGTGACGAATGTCATCATTTCTAAAGTACCATGGAGAGTTAGTGATCATTCTAAGCAGTTTATTTTCAAGTCTATTAATATAATTAATGTGGTACCTTGCAGCAGAACCCCAAACCGGGCAAGCATAAGTAATAATGGGCCGCATATAGTACATGTAAATTATGAGTTTATTTTCAAGTGAGGTGGGTGAGTTTTGTTAATATAAGGGTAAAGCATGCGTAAACAAATATTATGTTTAGTTTTAATATGGTTCATATGTTTAGCATAGGTTAATTTACTATCAAAATAAACTCCCAGATATTTAGCATGGTTAGTCGAATTGATTAGGTGATTAAATAAGTAAAGGTTAGGAAGGTTAACTTTTTCCTCGTGAAGAGTACAGCCTCTGTCTTGTCAACATTAATTTTAATTTTCCACCTGTTGAGCCAAGTTTCGAGATTTTTAAAGTAATTAGTGTACATGTTTTGTAGCTGCGTGTTTTTAGCCTTTGCGACAAAAGCTGTGTCATCAGCGTAGATTCCAAGATTAATACACTCATGTCCATAAATTAAGGATAATGAAGTTCAGGCAAAGAAAGAGACAGAAGCAAAACACATTTCACTTATTTTTAAAGTCTATTTATTAAACAAAAGGTAAAGAGCAAAAAAGATGCTATATGTTTGACATAATTAATAAAAATTGCGATTTTTACTCCCTGGAGCAAAATTCAAAAATGAACCTATTTACAAAAACAGTATAACATGGTTAGTATGACGATTAATATGGAGTATGTCTCCCGGACGATGCAATACAGGCCTTACAACGCCTAGGAATGCTGAGTATCAAATTATCAATCTGATATTGGGGAACATTACACCACTCATCAAGTAATGCCCTCCGAAGTACCGGTTGACAGGTGGGAGGGGGTTGACGGGCTGAAATTCGTCGGCCAAGCATATCCACACATGCTCTATTGGATTCAAGTCCGGTGAGTATGCTGGCCAGTCCATACAGGTGATATCCTCCAATTGAAGGCATTCGTCTACAATGTTTGTACGGTGAGGACAGGCGTTGTCCTCCGAAATTCATCACCCATGGCGCCCCGAAACAAACGTACATGGTGTTCCAGAATGACATCCCGATAGATGTGGCCTGTCATCGTTACACTCTGCACACGCAGGTCAGTTCTGAAATCAAGAATAATTCCTCCCCAAACGAGCCATCCTGCACCACCATAACGGTGTCGTTCAATGGTGTTCTATTGGTGGTAACGGGTACCTGGCGCTCTCCATATGAAAGTCCGGCGAGAATCAAACTGCAAACTAAACCTGGACTCGTCGGAAAACATCACACAACACCACTGTTGCGGTATCCACAATGCATGCTCTCTACTCCAGGTTAATCGCAGGCGACAGTGAGTTGCGCTAAGTGGAACACATCTGACAGGCCTACGAGCATATAGACCAATGTGCCCTAAGCGTCTGTACACGGTCTGCCTTGAAACTGTCGTACCGGTAGCTGAAGAGAGCTGACGAGACAAGTCTGATGCTGTGTTCCGTCTGTTTCTTTTGGCAGTAACTGCTAAATACCGGTCCTCATTCGGCGTTGTAACTCGGGAGCGACCAGTGCTGTAACATCTACTAACATTACCATCATCTTGGAATCGTTGCCAAAGCCTGGAGATGACACTCTGGGCTATTCCAAGCTCCTCGGAGACTTCCAGCTGGGTACATCCACATTCCAGTCGTCCGATAATTCTACGACGTAAAAAATCGTGCAAATGCTTCCTTTGTGCCATAACTATGCGGTTATTGAACTGAAAGGCTTTTAAAGTGCTTGTGAATAATTTTACTTCTTTGCCACCATTCCTTATATACCCCTCTCTTACACTCTCGTCATTGTGACGTACTATCCGCGCCATCTGATGGTTTCCTGTAATTTGCATATTCTTCTTCAAGAGGTGTGTGATAATTCTACAGGTGAAATTTTTATTTTAGAGTTCAATTTCTGTGTGATTCTGAATTATCCTCAATTTATGGACATGAGTGTATTATGGCATTGCGGAATATCATTGATATACAGATTAAAAAGAATTGATAAAATGAGTGACCTCTGGGGTACTCCAGCGTTGATGGTTCTATTGGATGACAGAGAGTTATTAACTTTAACCGCGAATGATCTATTGTGTAAGTAGGATTTAATGAGCAGAGTGAGATAATTAGGGAAAATGGTAGGCAGTTAACTTGTGTATGAGTCCATTGATCCAAACCCTGTCAAAAGCTTTGGCTACATCTAGAAATACTACCCCAGTTAGAGTTTTATTACAGAGACCTTCAGAGATCAATTCAGTTATTCTAAGGAGTTGATGGGTGGTACTTACCTTAGTGGTAAATCCAAATTGCTGGGGAATCATAATAGAATTGCTAGAAAGGTGCTTCTTAATTTTCTTAAGGATTACATATTCAGTTAGCTTACTTAAAGTAAATAGAAGAGAAATTGGTCTATAATTAACTGGATCAGAGGGATCCTTTCCTGGTTTGAGAATGGGTAATACAATTGCTTTTTTTCCAGGAAAGGGGAAAATAAGAAAGTTAAATGATAGCATTAATTAATTTAACAATACGATAAATTATGATAAAAGGAAGATTCTTAAGCATTTTATTGGTAATTTTATCTGCACCAGGTGCATTATTAATATGGTTATTACCATATTATTATATATGGTTTTGAAGATAGGATCTCCGTAAATTTGCAATGTTTTCCGTGCTTTGTTTCTGTCTATGGAGAGATTCTTAAAGGGATTAGGCATGAAATTAATATTACTATTTTTGATAGGCTTAGAAGAGTTAGTATATGCATTATGAATTAGGTTAGTTAAGCAATTAACTTCTGCATCAATAGCAAGAGGTGAATCAAGATCTAATTTATCAGGAGGAGGGTTAGAGAGAATCTTATTAAATTTTAACCAATTGGTAGAGACATTACGAGTAAGTTTAAGAGAGACACCCTCGGTAATGTTACTCGCGGTGAACGTCCTTTTTGCGTATCCTTATTGCTATTGGTCGGCAGGCGTGGTTTAGGAAATTTAGGCATCCTCTCCATGCGGCGAGGTGCCCCGTCTGCTGGCAATTAATGCAGCGCGGATTTTCAAGCCTTTTCTTATTAGGACAGTCACTAATATAGTGATCGCCCCCGCATTTTAAACATCTTTTTTTATAGCTGCAGTTATTTGCTGCATGATGGAAGAAATTGTAGGCGAAGCATTGAATGGCACCTGGCTTTCTATTAAATTTTTCCACGTACCTGGAAGTGAAGAAGGCACTTTACCTCATATATTTTGGCGTTTTCATCGCACTTTTTATAAACGATTTGCCAGACCAGAATAGGCGCTTTAGTTTTGAGGTTGGTTAGTTACCTAATGTTGTCGACTTTGCGCCCAGCGTCTCTCAGCCTCTCTTCAATTTCCTCAACAGTGTAGTTGAGGAGGAGTCCTTTTTAGGCTTTTAGTGGCCTCTGGCTTTTAGAAGTAATCACGAAGTACTCCGGCTTTGACTCATTAAGATATCTCGTGATGGCCCTATGTTTGTCTATGTCCTTGGGAAAGATTTTTAAATGTTCCCCGGCTATCTTGATTCGGGTATCGTCTTTAAATTTAAGGCTAATTTCTGCAATTTCATCTTTAAAATTGTTAGTATACTTCACCATTATGGGTGGAAGTTTGGGTTCTTGAGTTGTAATGTCAACTCCAGCAGTGCTCTCGTCAACATTAAGGTTGAAGGCGAAGAACTTATTCGCTAAGTTAAAAGCCTTAGCTTTGTCGTCAATTTTCCCACTGACTCTAGCAGTGTGTTTTTTAGAGGGTAGTTGAAATCCATCCTCATTACTGGAACTGTTAGCAGTTCTCTTTAGTTTTTTAAAATTTACTTTGGCACTACTGTGCCTGAGCAATTTATCAGGGGACAAAACCAAGCTCACTCACCTGGCGGTCCGCCTCCTTCAGTTGACGCTCAGAGTCCTCCCATTGCCGGTGGATCTCCATGAACATGTCTTTTTTTCATATGCCCAGCGTCAAATAGCAGGTTTGCCTGGGTGGTCAAGATCTTGGATGCATCAGTCATCCTTTTGTGCTCTTGTCGTTGAGCTTCAGCAATTGATATTCTTCGGCAGATGTCTGCCTCGGTATCGAAGACCGGAGCTGCAGAGGAGGACGCCGCATACACTATCCCTGAGACGGGTACTTTCGAAGGGCTCAAAGAGCCGTTCCCCGTTGAAGAACAGTCAGTTGGTACACCTATCTCCATCCCGTTTGAAGGACTGGGGAAGATGAGCTCCACAAGGGTCGCTTTTAGCGCCCGCCCTCTTCAATACTTACATCAATGATATACCGAGAGACTGCAACAGCAATTGCTACACACAAAACAAAAAGCACCTGAGCCTGCTGTTAAAGACCTTCAATACTATGTTTACAAATTAGAAAATTGGCTAACCACCTGAAAAATTAAAGTAGACGCAACGAAATCGGCCTGCATGCTATTTACTCGGAAGCGATCTTTTTCTCCGCTTGGGAGTAGGGGCCTGAATGACCGAGTGGCTTGCGCTCTGGCGCTCGGTACCACAGGTTTCGGGTCAGAGTCCCGGCGGTGCCATGGATGTTTGTAGTGGTTCGGAATCCACTTTTAAACTGTAGGTCCCGGTCTGTTTAGCCCAAAGTGTGCTCAAGATGACCGTAGAGCGACAAACCAAACCAAACCAAACCGCTAGGGAGTATCACTGTTTTTCGCCAGCCCGTCCCCTGGGTTACTGAATATCGGTACCTAGGGTTGCTTTTAGACGCAAAATTATCTTTTAATTCCCATATCAAGAACACAGTTGCCAAAGCTACTGGTACGAGCATTAAGCTCAACTGCTTAATTTCTCGAAAGAGTAAGCTTGCGATCAAACACAAGCTTCTGCTCTATAAGTCTATCATTAGACCTATTTTGGTTTATGGTAGCCCAATTTGGGCCTCCACTTCCCTCACTAATATCAAGAGACTGCAGGCTTTTCAGAATAAACACCTGGCTATGATTGCTGATGTGCAATGGCTCGTTCTTCGAAAGATCATCCATAGAGATCTAGATGTCGAACCTATTCCAAATTATTTAATCAAAATTTCAAAGAATTTTCTTGAAAATGTCCTCAGATTAGCAATGAGTTAATCCGTCGTCTGCCGACCTATCACCCTGGGGTGAAAAGTTCGCAGAAACGTCCAAGGCAGTTTACGATTGTTTTATTGATCCTATGATTGTTTTCCTAGAGTTAAGAGACATCATGGCTGTTATCCTGAACAAGCGACTGCGAGTTCAGGTAACGGAGTGGATTTGATATTGTAATTCTACGTCCACTGAGACTATTTAACTCAATGTGTATCTGAGGTGTCGTTTTTGGCTTTAAAAGTTTGCGGCTTATTAGTAAACAAAACGAATTGGCGCAGAGCTAAAGTGACAGACTCCTGACCGAAAGGTTGAGGGTTCGAATCTAACACTTGGCTCAATTCACTATTTTTTATATTTACGCTACGTTGAGCACCACAAACCTATCTTAACGGCTAGTGAATAGTTAGGTTTTTATTGTACGCTTTTTTTTACCCTTTTTTTTTGTTAGAAAAATAAAACCAATAAAATAAAAATTAAAATTATAAAACTGAAAAACTTATAAAAATACGGTCCTGATTATGGCATTTTTTTGGTGTGGACTAATTTGTGCACTTTGCAGCATCAATCTAAAACTGCTCTCACCATTCAGCATAATCCCTGTGTACTTGGTTTCAATGAGTTCAAAACTGTTTACTTTTTTTTCAATAGTTCGGCATCGACAACTGGTCCCTAATTGTACTGAATTTAAGTTTAACTTTAATTTCATTTATTTTGTATTTTACTTTTATTATTAGTATTTTTATCTTTTTTTTGAGTAACATTTAACTTGAATTTTTAGAAACTTTATCTTGTATTTCTACTAACATTAATTAAGCAGCCAATTAAAATTTAAAGCATATCTATGAATTAAGACGAGGAGGTTTAAGGGGTATTTTTTCCTTGTTGGTACTCCGTAATCGGTAAGCCAGTTGCCAGTTGCCTTCTTAGTTTCACTAACTTTTCAAGTAGAGTAACAAATAGAGGCTTTATTACATCTTTACATAATATATATATATTCATCTATTAATGACAAATAAGGAAGCATACAGCACTTGTTACGTTTCTTCCCCATTGCATTTGACCCTTGAAGAATTTTCTAATATGACGGTTGCTATTTATGTATCCGGAACTAGTTACGTTAGTGTTACGTGAACGCCAACTAACATATCTATCTAATTGACATATTTGACTTCTATTTACTCGGAACGTTTTGTCTTCCAGACGCCATTTTGTTATTTACGGCTACTTGAAAATTTTATGCCAATCGAAAATTGGAAATGACTCGTAAACATATTCGTTGGATGATTTATTAAGACTTTTGTTGTTGATTATCAAAGCAACAGTGCGTTTATCAACTCATTTTCACTTTTGGCGATGAAGAAACTTATAAAGCCATTGTATATCATTGGTTTAGTTTTTCCAGATAATATTGCAGAAGTAAGAAAAAACTCGCAATGCAGGATTATTCTTACTCGCGACAAGCAATTCAATATTTGACAGCCGCACGTTGCAACTGTCAGTTGAACAAATTTTCAATATTCTCACATTTTTACAACATTATCATAAGAAATTTACGATACAATATTTCTGAAAAATATGAACATGCGTAATTCATATCATGAATAGTTTAAATAAATGAGAAATTTATTGAAAATATCACAGAGATATAATTTTGTAAAAATTTCTCTATTCCCGAGGATTTGAAAAATTTAATTGACGTTTAATTTTTTTTTGTAACTGTTTTTTTTTAACATGATTTATACATTTTGAAGGATAGAAGAAATTTAAATGCACTTCCTATTTAAAGGAAGATTTTGCCATTTCATCTCCAGGATGAAATGGCAAAATCTTCTCGTGAGAGAAAAAAAATGCTACAATCTAAATAAATTACAGCATCATGCAACCAGGATAAAGTTATACTAATGAGATAAAAAAAATTATATAAAGGTAACAATGACTATTCCAATACAATGGTGTCCAAAAGCTAGCATAAATCGTAAAATGCGAAAAACATGGAGTAAATATTCGTAAAATTATTCCAAATTTCTTGCGGATATTAATTGGTTGAAAAAGAAACATTGGGTTTATGCAAAACTTTTCAGTCGACTACGTCCTGCGCGAAACACCTGCGCATGTCGGAACGCAGAGAAGCCTATTCACGCAGCATAGGCAATTCAGACAAGTTTCGTGCAACTGCTGTGCGAAGGAACGTTGCTAACCATCAAACAAGGTGAATGATGGCACAAAGACGTCAATTGGACAAGTTTGCGAAAGGAAGAATCGTTGGAATGCTGGAATCCGGGCGATCACAAACCGAAGTGTCTCGAATTTTGAATGTGGACCAGTCTGTGATCTCAAGACTGTGGCAGAGGTTTCAAAGAACGGGAGATGTTACCCGACAACCAGTATCAGGTGGACCAAGAGTCACAACCCCTAGCCAAGACCGATATCTGGTATTAAGTGCGCGGCATCAGAGGGGCAGTACTGCCAGAGCACTGGGTTCGGCGCTCACAGTCGCCACAGGAATACGAATTTAGAGACAAACTGTTTACAGGAGACTCAATTATGCTGGTCTGTATGCCAGAAGACCAGCAGTTTGCATTCCACTCACGTCTGCGCATAAACGCGCTCGTTTGAACTGGAGTTTGAAACATCAACATTGGAGAGTGGGCCAATGTGATGTTCAGTGACGAGTCCCGGTTTAGTCTGAGTAGTGATTCTCGTCGGGTAACGATATGGAGAGAACGTGGAACACGTTTTGAACCTAGAAACATAACGGAAAGACATCATTTTCCAACAAGGGGAGTAATGGTATGGGCAGGCATCATGATGGACGGCCGCACAGACATCCATTTCTTTGACACGGGGACTGTGACTGGTCAAAGATACACAGACGAAGTTCTTGAGCCTTATGTTCGCTTGTTTCGAGATGCTGTCGAACCTGACTTCATATTCATGGATGATAATGCGCCATGTCACCGATCGGTGCTGGTGGATGACTTCCTTGAAACGGAAAACATCCAGCGCATGTCGTGGCCTGCGAACTCCCCTGATTTAAATCCTATCGAGCATATATGGGATATTCTCGGGAGACAAATTGCATTTTCGCACCCACCAAGCTCCGTTACAGAACTGAAGAGAGCTCTCCAAGAAGATTGGAACCGTTTGAGCCCACAACTCATTCAGCATCTCATAGCAAGTATGGTAAATCGCTGTGCAGCGTGCCAGGCTGTCAGAGGTGACCACACGCCTTATTAAACTGCAGCATCAGTATTTTATTTAATGTTTTCTTTCCTTTTTTTCTTTAAGGTGTGAACCCTTGCTATGCTCAGTTTTCTTTCAAACTGCTACTTTGGATAATAAAATTAATTACTATCGTTCTTTTGGTTTGCTTTTCTTTATTTTATAACCATTTTACACTCGCATATCACGTTTCCCGCCATTCTTGATTTACAATTCCTTCTTTATTCACATAATTATCAATTATGCTTAACTTTTGGACACCAGTGTATATAACTCATGAAATAAATAAAAAATAAGAAGAGAAATATTTTAGGAAAAATATTAAAAATAAATTTATGAAATATATTTATTTTATGGCTATCACCAGCCATTGAATTTTTACTTGTTTATATAAATTACCATTATGCTAAACTCAAATTCTGTTTAACAACAAGACTTAAATAGGCATGGTAATATTCTTTTCATATGTAATATGCAACAGAACCATTCTTTTTAAATACGTGATTAATTCATCTTCATGCAGCTCGGTCAAATCCAAAGAATCACTTTGCTTAATTTTCTCAATATGAACTTCAAGCAATATGCTGAAAATGGATTTATATTTCATGAGCATATCCCAATCCAATATATTACTCTAGAGCTGAATGGTATTCTCTAAGATCTTGGAATCGACACCAAACTTATCCAAAAGCCGATTATAATCAAGAATAAATATCCTTTGCTCAAAACTTGAAACTGAGAGATTCGTTCCCCGTCCAAGCCTAATTGGAAGTCGAGTTAGAGATTTGGAGATAGAGACTGGGAGTTTCGAAATTAATGCTAGGCTTACTGGATCCCCTCTCTCCAAACATCATCTGAGAACCGTTTCCGATACTTTCTGGTATCTACGTAGCTTATCAAAGCAAGCTTTTCTCTGAACTCTTCCAAAACCTTGTGAAAAGCTTCTTAATATTGAGATAGGGCAGGAAAATCCAATTGAAGTTGCAATGATCTCATCTCCTTCTGGGAAAGGAGTGTTTTTGAAATTTTTTTTCTCCACATGAAAGTAGATTTCATAATGTAGATTTCGTATCTATTAAAATACTGAAAAAACAATCTTCCCTGTTTCTTTTATAGCATAGCATTCTAATTTTTTGTTTTTCAGTTCGTTTTTTGACATCAGCCGTTTTTCAACAAAGGCTTTCAAAAAAACGTGCAACATTTAGAGATTTCTAGTTATTCAAGCCGCTGCTCACATGCCTGCATCTTGGAAATAGTGCGATAAATGACAACAGGAATGTAGTTTCATTTTTTGCAGCACAGGGGTGTTTCATAACTAACCACTCCGTTTTTCTATTTATCTTGAAGGCTTAGTGCATTCAGCGATAGGTGTGGGATAATATTTAAACAGAAAACATGAACAGAAATGACATCGCTAAACGTCTAGGTATCTTGAAAAACCT
This sequence comes from Caerostris extrusa, assembly GCA_021605095.1. Taxonomy (NCBI): domain Eukaryota; kingdom Metazoa; phylum Arthropoda; class Arachnida; order Araneae; family Araneidae; genus Caerostris; species Caerostris extrusa. The sequence goes on from BPLR01016391.1 coordinate 34,303, forward strand.
ATTCTGTTAAAAAAGTATGGTGATAGCGTTTCGTGTTAAAAATTCAAAGTGACATGTTTTTTTTTACTGGTAGAAGCACATAACTATAAAAAAATAATATAGTGTTCTGTCTCAGAAATATCAAAGTTAATTATAAGCGAAACAAAATTACGTCTTTTGAAGATAGCGAATTAGATACATATACACCGCCGAATTCTTGTTTTATTATAGAATCACTTCAGCTAAACGAAAAAATTATTAGTATTCATTTTTAAATATGTATGCATTTGAAGGGTACATTGTATTTCCGTCTAATAGGCTCAAAAATAATTCAAAGAGTAATGGAAAAATTGAAAGGATTTTTGCAAGACTTCTGTTTAAAGCATTATTGCCACAAACTCTAAAAATGAGACGAGAGAATCGACTATTTTGGTGGAGTACCTTCGTCGCGAAGCGACCAGACCTCCTAGTAGCAGCATAGAATAACATTTGCAGACGGTCACAGCCCATTGAAATTGCAAAAATATTGCATAATATACAGAGAATCCAGAATTTTAAGAGAAAAACACAAACAAATAAAACAAAAGAAACAATCATTAAAAGTACCAAAAGAAAACATAGAACCATAGCACAGCAGAGCACCCACGCAGTAGCAGTTCCAGATAAATAAACAATCACACGCGGAACGCGAACCTAATCAAGCATAACCAGGACCAGAGACAGATGAAAAAAAAAGAAAAACCAGTCTACTTATTGATGTTTAAAATGTGCTTCGGTCTTTTGTGATAACATGGTAAAGAGATGTCCTAATCAATTTTAGTTAAATTATTAATAACGGAATTATGAGAACTATTGAGAGAATCATAAAAATTTGAGCATGTTTAACAACGTAATCACAGAAGGCATAGATAATGCATGTTTAATTTCTTTATTTCTAAATACCATGGTGCATCTACAATCATTCTAACTACTTTATTTTCTAACCTCTCCAAAATAAGAAAGTTACTGTCAGCAGTAGAGCCTCAAACTGGACTCGCATATGCTATTATAGGACGAAGATAAGCTAAAAGTAAATTAAGTTTTTTTAAGTTCAATTGTTAGTATAGAATGTCGGCCTAAAACTGTGAATAGAATTTTCCTTAATTGGCTATTAAATTTATTATGTGGGTAGCAAGTCAACATGAG
>BPLR01016392.1:0-30339 GCA_021605095.1 Caerostris extrusa
CAAACAACGCAAAGAAAAAGGAAAAAACAAACACTCAAAATTCAATATCTTTCTCCGAAAACGTTTTAGAGATACGATATCACAGGCCATTGAATACCATCGTAAATTCTTTCAACAAAAAAAAGAGAGACAGAGAACCATTCTAGAAATAAAATAAAAGAGATACCAGAGTACCTATTTGAATTATTAAATGGACACTTTACAATAATAGCATCGCTATTGCCTAAAAACAAAGTCCGCAGCTGGTGAAGGAAAGGTATTTCCTTTGGTTCGATGGCGAACTATCTTTCCTCGAATAATTCGCTGGGTTATTTTCTCGAGCAGAGGACGCTGAAACTTTAATTCTCAGTTACCACGTCCAATCTGAAAAACGAAAGAAAGTATACTCTCTTCGAAGCATAAAAGCTTGCAAGCTGTCTTCAGGCCTGAAACGATGAGAGAAAGGGAAGGCAAAGAATAAACCAAAATGATGATGCCATCTTACATATCTATGGCTCCAAAAACTTCAGTTTTTTTCTCTTCTTTTTATCAGTATTTTCTTTACATATTCCAACAATATGCAAACATTTTACCCTGTTTCAGGTGGATTTGGAAATTTTCTACTTTAAAAATATTTGCAAATCTTACATTCTTAAAGTTGCCGCCTGGTTTTGTAAACACATGCATGTATAATTTATTTTGAATTTTTAGTAGAACTTCTCTCTCAAGAGAACTTAAGTTGTTTTTAAACAATAAAATAAAAAAAAAAAATGAATCAGGCATGGATGCAGCTGTGTATTTCAATATTTGTATTCTTAAATTTTTTATCACTTTAAAAACATAAAAAGAGAGATCCACTTTACTCCTGTGCCCACTGTATTTCATGTTACTCTAAAAATAACGAAAAATTCCTATTAATTATTTTTAATAAAATATAAACATTATTTTTTATAATAAAATCAATGTACGTGTTGTACCTAATCCTCAGAGTCCTGCAGTGATGGACATCACCTGAGCAGTTTACCCAGTGGAATGGAGGGAAATGAGCAGTTTCGTTGTAATGGGAGTTAACAATGGTAGATAAAAGCCTCGACTTGACTGAAGAAAGAGGTCAGTGCCTTTTGGAGGTCTTTTAGGGGAACTACTGCATTTGCGTATCGTATGGGAGAAACGGGAAAATCCTCCCCTACCAGATATTCTGACTAATGAGGCAAGCAAAGATGACTAATGAAGAGCATCACAAACTCCATCGAGTCTCTTCGTTTTTTGAAACAGTGTCTACAGCAAATCCGAAAATGGATTGAATCTCAGCTCTAAAGCTGAACAGTGACGAATGTTACCACGAGTCACGATGGGCACAAAAACAATACTTGTATAAATATTAATATGTTTTTAATACATTAATACATAACTGCTTAATTAAATATTCTTCCAAGATTCTTCATTGATTTTGAAAAACTAAGTCAAAATCCTGAAACTACCAGATTCCCCTAAATGTTTGTTTTGTGGAACCAAACACAAAGATTATTCACTGAAGAGTGTTCCATTCTAAAGAATATCAACACACTGTTCAGATTCTTGATAAACATAAAGGAAATATAGCGTTAGTATTTTCTTTGCAATTAAGTTTATCATTGAGTAAACTTTATCATATTATATACTTTATCCTATCCGTCAAAAACATAAAAATTATTCCCAAATTGTCCTCAAAAACGCCTTAAACATTCATGAAAGAACCATTTTGACAAAACAGCACGCAAAGAAAATGGAAACAACAAAAGAAGTATTCCTTACAGAATTTCCCCACTATCTTTCTTGGAAAACGTTTTAGAGAGTAGTTTCACAGGCCATTGAACATCGTAAATGCTTCAACAAAAGAAAGAGAAGAACAGAATCATTCTAGAAATAAAACAAAAAGAGATACCCAGCACCTATTTGAATTATTAAATGGACACTTTACAATAATATCAAAGTACAAAGAAGAACAAAAGTCCGCAGCTGGTGAAGGAAAAGCAATTTCCTTTTGCTCGATGCAGAACTATCTTTTCCTCGAATAATTCGCTGAGTTATTTCTCCGAGCAGCGGACGTTGAAACTTTAATGCTCAGTTACCACGTCGAATTTGAAAAAGCGAAAGAAAGTATAACGTTCGAAGCATAACAGTTTGCAAGCGTCTTCAAGCCTGGAAACGATGGAGAAAGGGAAGGTATAAAGAATACAACCAAATGATGATTCAGTTTTGCTTTCTTTTATCAGTATTTTCTTACATATTCAAGAATATGCAAAGATTTTTACGCTGTTCAAGTGATTTGGATATTTATGCTTTTTAAAAATATTAGCATATCTTGCATTTTAAAGTTGCCTGGTTTTGAAACCGTATGCATATATCATTTATTTTAAATTTTTAGTAGAGCAGTTTTTTCAAGACATCATAAGTTCTTTAAAAACAACAAAGTAACAAAAGATGAATTGTACGTATGAATGCTGTTAGCATATTCTTTTTATCACTTTAAAAGTTATAATTTTTAATGTTGTTAAATTAAATTTGTTTTTCGTATTACAAGATTTCTGGAAGAAAATAACCCAGCAGTATAGAAATTCATATTAGAAAAATATATTTCTCAAATTAATACATCAATATTCCATCTGCTTCGACCACAGATTGAAAGAAAACCTCTTCTCACTGCTTTTTAAATCCCGTCGGGAAGTGGCTTATTTTAAAAACGTTGAAGAACTTATTTTTCGATGAAAAGGAAAAAAACGGCGACTCACATTTCAAAAAACACGAACTGTCTTTGATCAGCAGCTGCACTTTCTGAAAGAATCAAGCTCGGAATAGAATTTTTATAATGAAATTCATCAATAGGCTTGTTTAAACGCTTTTTATATCTTTCCAATCCATCGATCAATTTATGCACTCGGGGATTTTTTTTGCTTTATACCATCATGCAGTTACGAGAATCATTCAAAGAAAACGGTGGAACTTTCTTTTAATTTTCATTCTATGCAAGTTTGGCTTTCATAATGAATGAAAAGAGTTTTTAAAAGGAATTTGTGAATGAACATATTCATTTTATGTTCCTTATGACCTTTAAAATGCAAAAATTAAAAATTATTTTATGTAGTTCTAAAAACTATTTCTATGGTATGCTGGGTATTTTTGTGTGTGTAACTTCTATCACACTATTTTGTAAAAATCGCTTTAAGGGGTCGTTGAATTAAATATGCATATTCTAATTTATTATTTTTGTTAATTTATTAAGTTATAAAGATGTGTCCTTTCTTCGAACTATCTTCTTGAAAAAGATTCATTATTCGGCTAATATTCATTTAATAAGTACATTTTAATTATCCAATTAGTGTTTGTTTTTTTTGTTGATTGTAAACTAAACTAAACGAAACCAAGAGAAATAAATTTATATAACTTAAAGTTTGAGAAAAAAATATCATTATTAAAATATCCAACAGATACCTCGGTCACAACAGGCTTCGGGTTATAGCCATGACGGTGCCATGGATGTTTGTCGGGGTTCGGAATTTACTTTAAACCATAGATTCTGGTCTGTTATGACTGTTGGGCATAGGATTCAACAACCCTACCCTTCAGAAATAACACATCTGTCTCGAAATCTGCCAGTAGGCAAACGGCCTTGGCCCACCATGAAGTTGTTGCGTCAATGGCGAAGAAGAAAATATTCAATAAAACAAACTTAAAATTCTTCATCATTGGTTATAAATATTTTTCATTTAATTCACTTTCCATATTTTGGTGAAAATGATGGAAAACTTTTTCAAAAATTTTAAACATTGTTTCTTATACCATCTTGTGTGATAAAGTTTTTAATAAACTTAATATTAAAATTTAAAAAAATAGCAGGGCTGAGAAGGATTATTTCTTGCAGGATATTAGATGATGTTCTCATGTAGCAGAGATGTAAATGTGATCATGAATAGGAAAATTTCCTGTATGATGTTTGCATTAATAGCAAAGAAATGAATCTAATGTTCCCATGAATAGCAAAGATGTCAAGTTGATGTTCCTAGAATAGGAAAGATTTCAATATGATATTCCAAGTATAGCAAAAAATTTAATAGCATAAATAGAAGATTACATACCATAGAAAAATAAATTTTTGACATGAATATGTAAATTAAATTTAATTTAAATGTAAGATCATACCATCATAAATTAGCTAAGTTAGATATCGTATGATCATAACAACGATAAGTTCGATCATGTATTATGATCATAATTTTAATAATCTTTTTTCAAATTATTGTTAGCCTGTAATAGTTCAAAAATTAAAATCATATTGATTTTACTTATTTCTTAACATCAATAAAAACGAGTACATTTTCAGAAGAAATAATATTGTTGAAAAATTACCGCATGTAAAAAATCTTATAATGAGTAATCATTCATTTGCAACTCAAAGTCTGATTTAGGTTTTGTAACAAATTTACTCTTAAAAGAATGACAAATCAAACGTAATTTGAATTGCTCTTAAGTGTTTGCTTTTTCAAAACATACCTTTATCAACTTATTACAGGAGTAATAAATGCGCGTTTGGAAAATAGGAAACATAAAGCTACGATATAATGTATAGCCACTTTCAAAATAACGTGACTAGAACTATTTTATCACTCTCGCCTCACAGAAGAATAGAAATAGGAAGAAGAATTTCAGATACGCATGATGATTTATATTCAAAGTTCAGAAGACACAAAACAAGTATTTTCTCACATAAATATGGCTCACAAACTTTTACACATGCGAACATTTTTTTATTTTGATTAGAAAATTTAAAATTAAACTTCATTGAGGAGAATTGTTGTTATTAAAATATACAGATATTTTGTCATCTTTCTTAAATACTTTGACTTTTAAATTATTAAATGATGTATTAGGTTTTATTTCTTTTGTGTTAAAAATCCACCAAATTCCGTTGTCAAATTGACAACAATAAATTTACATAACTTATTCAATTTTTTAAAAATATTTCTGCTCTATTTATTTTCATTGTATTATTAGATGCTGCTTAAGTTTTTTTATTTTTGAATTTCTGTCCTCTTGTCTTAATCAATTTTTACTCCAATATTTTTATTATTGATTGCAACTTTTGATTAACATTCTGCAGCGCTACTTGTAAAAAAAGGAATTTACGCTTGTACTTCATTTGACTCTACGAAATTTGTTTAAGATTTAAACAGCGAGAAAAATCAGAGGACTAATATAACACTTGAAAATAAAAAAATGTACATTTATATATGCACAGATCAGAAAAGACATTAAAATCCTTTGTCTAATAAAACTTGTTTTGAAACGTAAAAGAGCCATCAATTGGAAATGCTATCTACAATTTATTAGATTCGTAAGTAATTACTTTCTTATGGGACACTTTACGCAAGTATTCTTCCATCCATTTGATGAGAAGTAAAAAGTGAATTTGTCGATAGAAATGACCTTTACTACTCCTCAGCAATCTAATGTGATCTGATGAACAATTGGCAAGATCTCTGGCTTTTGGAATCACATTCTTCAGGTTTGAATCCTGGCGGTAGCATGAATGTTTGTGAGTGGTTCAGAATCCACGTTAAACTGTAGGTCCTGGTCTAATTAGCCTAAAGGTGCACAAAATGACCGTAGCAAGACAAACCAAACAATCAGTAATGTAATAGATTAAGAGCGTTCTAGCATAGGTTATAAAGGAAATTCTGTAAAGCTACCTTATCTACATTAAAAATTACTGTAGTTATGATCCCCAGCAGGAAAAGAATTTTCATTCTCTCCATCGCTAATTTGTGTACACTATTAGTGTATCAAAATTCATCGGTTTAATTTTAAATTAAATTTTCTTTCAAGCGGGATGGCGGTAAATGACGCACTAAACTTCTGCACAACATACGTACCCCATAAAGATAGGTGCATGCATTGATTTTGTAAGTTACATCAAGGTCCTAAAACTTTCAAGTATCAACATTGGATATCAATTTTAATTTGTGATGGAATAAGGGAGCAATGATGATTCACTGAAGAAGTGTTCCCATTCTAAAGATGAGCAACACGCTGTTCAGATTCATTGGCTAAACAAAAAGGAAATATAGCATTAGCATTATTTTGTAATTAGGTTTATCATTGACTAAAATATTTTATCATATTATATAATTTATCTTTTCCTCAAAATATAAAAATTATTCTCAAATTGTTTTCCAAAATGCCTTCAAAAATTCATGAAAGAACCATTTTGACAAACATCACGCAAAGAAAAAGGAATCAAAAAATAGTATTTTTCTCGCAGAATTCTCCAATAGCTTTCTTCTAAGCAAAGTTTCACAGGCCATTGAATACCAACGTAAATGCTTTCAACAAAGATCGAGACATAGAACCATTCTAGAAATAAAATAAAAAGAGATACCCAGCGTACCTATTTGAATTATTAAAGGGACACTTTACAATAATAGCATTGCTATTGTAGCGAAAAACAAAGTCCGCAGCTGGTGAAGGAAAAGGTATTTTGGTTCGATGGTGAACTATCTTTTCCTGGAAGAATTCGCTGGGTTATTTTCTCGGTGCAGAGGATGCTGAAACTTTTAATGCTCAGTTACCGCGTGGAATCTGAAAAGCGAAAGAAAGTATAACGCTCTTCGAAGCATAACAGTTTGCAAGCTGTCTTCATGCCTGAAACGATGGGAGAAACAGAAGGTATGAAGAATGCGCCAAATGATGATGCCGTCTTTACATATTTATGTCTCAAAAAACGTTCAGTTTTTTTTCTTATAAGTATTTTCTTACATGTTCTATCAATACGCAAAGATTTTTTTACTCTGTTTTCAGGTGGATTTGGGTATTTATGCTTTAAAAATTTTTGCATATCTGGCATTTTTAAAGTTCCCTGGTTTTGTAAACATATGCATGTATAATTTATTTTGAATTTTTCGTAGAACGGTTTTCTTTCGAGAGAATTTAAATTGTTTGTAAACAATAAGATAAAACAAGAGATACATTGTATGTATTGATACAGCTGTTATGTGGGTATTAATACTTTAATTACTTATACTTTAATTATAATATGTGGGTATTAATCGCTTTGAAAAATAGAAATATTAGTTTTTGTAATAAACGAATACTTTGTATGAATATTAGTAATTTTTATAACTAAGCTAATACATAACTGCTTGGGCATATAGAAATTGAAATTTTATGATAGTATATCGAACATATTTATTTAAACAAAAAAAAATTTTTTTTTTTGTTTATTAAAGGATCTCATGCTTCACTCATTATGTTTCTTACCTTATTATGCTTTCTTATTATTTTTTATGTTTATAACCGCTGGAAACTCACCAAGGAGAAGGAAGAGCATTGAATTTTGGAAGACTTTTATGAGTAACTGGCACACCCTCAGATCCTTACTAGAAAACCTGGAAAATTCCTACCAGACTACCTAATTATCGATGTGAGATGTTTTTAAAAAATCACCCCTCTAGTTTCTTTGTTTCTGAAAACAGGGATTGCGGCAGACTTGATTGCTGCATATTGGAACCCTCAGTGTAACTCTTTGTAGGTTACACTGAGACACAGGGAAGGGCTTTGTAATATTTTGGACCACGATTTTCAATCTATATTCTCTAAAAATACTCCCACATATTCTGGCAACTCACCAAGGAAAAGGAAGTGCATTGAATTTTTGGAAGACTTTATGGGTAACTTACCCACCTTCACTTCCCTTACAAAAACCATCATTGAGTGTCTTTGTTTTCTGAAAACAGGGATCGCGACGGACTTGACTGTAGCAGATTGGAACTCTACACGCTTTGTACGTTACAGGAAGAAACTGGAAGGATTCCGTAATATTTTTGGACCAAGATTTTCTATCTACATTCTCTAAGAAAGTAACTTAATAAAGTGAAATCTGTTATAATATGTACTGAAATCACGCAATACATGGTCAAACCTGCATATAATATAAAAATTAATCCATTGCAAAAATTATACTACATAGTTAAGTTATACTTTACAAAAGGCATTATTTATAATGAAGTGGTGTCGCTGTAAACGTATACAAATTTTATAACTACTGATTTGTTATTACTATTTTATTATGTTCTTGTTTGATTTTAAAAATTGCATTTCCTTTTACAGTTATTTTGATTTTTAAAGAAATAAAATCCAATCAATTTTTTTTTCGTAATATTGTTTTTGTAGTGAAAAGAGTATTTTCAAATCATGATGCTGCAATTATGGATAAATGAATTCTAAAAATATGAAAAATAATAAAACCAAATTAAAAATGCTATTTTAATTAAAAAATAATTTAATAAAAATTACAATACATAATCTTATATTAATTTAACTACAAAAATTCACATCGATAAATTCCTTGTAAAGTAATACTTGTTATTGCAGGGGAAAACAATACACAGAAATAGTACGACAATTAATAAAAATTGTTATATTTTGATTTAAATTATTTTTGCTTAAATAATTAATAGGTTTTTATAAAAGAAGTCAAACATACAATTTTTATCAAGATATTATGGCTTTTTCAAAATTCAAAAAAAGTATACACTATTGCAGATATTTTAAATTATATTTAATGGCATCATGCATTTTTGAATTATAGACATCAAATAACAATAAAATTCACCTCATTACGACATCTTGAATTTAAAAATTTTATGCAAATTTTGATTATGTTATTGCTAATTTTTTTGTGCACTTCCTAGTACAATTCTTTTTAGGATAGTAAAAACATAGTACTTCAGTTGTTATCTGAATTAAACTATGGTTAATTTTGAATTATGAATTATTTGAAAAGAAATTGTCTGCCTCCTAAATGAAATATTAAACTCAAATAAAAATAATAATATATAAGTAAATAAGAAAATATAAATAAAAAAAAAATTTACATCTGTCAGCTAATAATGATCCTTTTAGAGTCTTAAAATATTGATTATTAAATCATTAACTCATTTCTAAACTTTTGATGAGTTTACAGTAAAATGTATGTCACCCTGGGTAATGCTGAATCTGCTACGTATCTGATGTTAAAGTGGCGAATGGCCTCGTGTCAAAGTATCTGGTGCTGGAAGCAACAATAGTAAAATGCGCACATACAAGTAAACTACAGAAATGGAATTGAAAGTGACCATAATACATAAGTAATTTAACCAGACTAGCAAATTAATCAAATAAATTTAGATTCCCTTTAAAAAATGAAACATTTATTAATTTAAAAGCATATTTTAACAGCACAATGGAACTAATTTTAAGGGTAAAAAGTCTTTTAGGAACATTTTATGCATACAGCTTTAAATATTACAATCCAGCACAAATATTAATAATAATCAATGGAGGAAAATACATTTGCTGATTAAACACAAGATTATGGTTTTTGCAAATACACTAGCTTTATTATTCTTTTAATTTTAATAAAACCTTCCCCTAAGTAAGACTAAAAGGAAAATAAGAGTTCCCTATTTCGACTTTATTACCTCCGTAAATAAACACTATCTTTCTCATCAAATGTGCCATAAACTAAACAATTTTTCTTGTCTGATTTTTGGACATTGGCGTAAAAGGTTGTTATTTTTAAGCAGCGTAATTATTTTTAAAACAATTTTTAAGTGCACTCGTGTCAATCAATTCAAATGAAAGCTTGTTTTCCAACTTCAAAAAGTCAAACAGAGTGAAAAAATGTATCACGTTTTGCATGATTAAAATAATCTCATGCTGAAAAAAAGAATACAAAAATGCTTTATTTTTCTCGATAATGTGTAAAAATAACAAAGTGCATGAAATATCCCCAACGAATAAAGCATGCACTTTAAAATTAAATTATTGGGTTGGCAACTAAGTGATTGCTAATTTTATCAATAGATGGTCGTAGCACATTCTTTTGTTTTGTCAACGTGTTCAAATCACCTAACCGATATTGTTTTCTTGTTGTTTAGATATATTAGTTATATCACTCAATATGTTTACCAATTATTTAAAGTTTGAGTTTCTTTCCATGAGCTTCAAGTTCTACTTATCTATAACACGAACAACGTACCGATATACAGTGGCATGAAACTCTCTGATATGTGGAAAAAAAAAATCGCTTTTGGTCCATTTGTCCTAAAAATTATTTCTTATGGGTTATGAGATTTTACTCATACTAGGGCATTACAACCCTATTTTTGATATATTTCTGTCCAATAGAAAACTGAGAATGTCACAGTGAGTAAACTAATTAAATGAACTCATTTTTTCAAATAAAAATTATATCTTTAACTTTTGTTACTCTGCACTCCAATTATTCATAAAAATTAAAATGTTAACTGCAATAGCTTATCTTTTCGGTTTTTGATAAGGAATTATTTCTTGCGTAGAAAGTCTAATTAAGAAATTCAATGCATTAAATGCCAATTTAAAATGTAGAATTTAATGCCATTTGCCCTCAATTCATGATAAAATGAGTTTGTTTTAATAAATGTAACATAATCTTTACAGGCATTATGTTTTCATTTTTCCAAATTCTGCAATAAAGAGAAATTTCTGAGTCATTTTACAGAAACAAACTAATTTATTGTAGTCTGATTTAATACAAAATATTAAAATCGTTTAAATTCTCTTAAAATATCAACTATATGAAAGTGCATAAAGCGCCTGATTTATTTAAATAACATTTTTTATTCAATACCACAACAGTCGGAATGCAATTTTAACAAAGCTGATGTTTCTATAAAATGTATGTCCGATTTCTTAAAAATGCTTATGAAAATAAATAAATCTTTGATGTTTTTCCTGTTAAATAAACCGAAACCTTTTATATCGTTAAATTATACAGAATATAATAGAATTTCATATCTAGATCTCAGAATAGCTACAAAAAAATAAGTTCCATTTGTTTTTGCGATGAACTTATTTATTTTTGTTTTTGTTTTTTATTTTTGAAATAATGTAGCTTTCTTTAATGTATTTACTAAGTGTGTGGAATTTAAAAAAGACAGGAAATGCCTTATATTTATTAGAGTACAACAAAAATAGAAACATTTATTTCATATATTATCTTGCTAATCTATGTAATTCTTATCATTTCATACAGAAAATGTATACTGTTTTTTTTTTTATCGTTAAATTCTGAGCTTAAAATTTGAATAGAAACATAAATAAATATTGTTATTTGGGCATAAATTTAATGTTGCTTTCTAGGAGAAAAAACATTCCTTTAATGTGTTTTTTAACTTTCAAAGAAAAATATAAATATAAAGGAAAATGTGTTTGGGTGTTATAATTTTCTAGGGAAAAATCTTTCTATATATTCTTTTATGAATTTATTATTAAAACAAGAAATATTAAATCAATTGTAATTAAAAAGTTGATATGAAATCCTGCTGGTTTAAAAATCAATACTTTTTCTATCTGCAAAATATTTGAGTAAATTTTTTATCAATAAAATTTCATTTTTTGCATAAAACTAAAACTTCTTTAATTGCGTAAATCAATTTTTTAGAGACTTAAATTCATTGATAATAAATATTTAAGCAGCAAATAACTAATTAATTAGGTCATTTAATTTCGTATTTAGGAAATAATTTTAAAAATTATGAAAAAAATTTATTTCCTGAGCAAGTACATTAATTGAAATAAATATAAGATGAAATAAAATATATATTGAATACTTTTAAACAGAATCATGAAAATATATTTAAATTCAAAATTCTATTGATATAGAAACGACGTTCAACAGGGGTCATGTGCTGGTAGGAGATCCTGTGGTCCAATCATCTGCCTGTAATTGACAGAAGACGATCGCCTTAACCTTATGGTGTGCTAACTTCTGTAAATGCAGCCATGTTTAAAAAAGAGTTGATACTTTACATTGTGACTAGAGCTCGTGCAAGTCAAACTGTTTAATGCAAATTCTTCCTTTTATTTAATATACTAAAAATGCAAAAAATAAATTTAATTATCTTGGGAAAAATGCCTGCTCAATGCTGATGTGTTATAATCGTACACATAAAAGACAATATTTGGCTCAATTTTTCCTATCGTTAGACATTTTTAGGCAATTATGTTATTAAAACATAAAAATAGATTAAAAAATACTTTTCTCGTTGATAAAGAATATACAAGATGTGCATATGCTTTAAATGAATAAAAAAAAATTATGTAAAAATATTAGTTAATATTAACTTTACTAATACACATACTGCATTCATAATATTTTCTAATTTATGATTGCTTTAAATGTTAAAAATCCCTTGATTATATTGGATAATTTATTTACTAATATTTCAATGTACGCAAATATTGAGAAAAACAATTATTAAAAATTTGCAGTATTTATAAATAAATTTGCATATTTTCGATAGTAATGCACGAATTGATTTAAAAGTATTCATTATATAAATTATCAAACAGTAGTTTTTACTTTGGAATAAAATTGATATGTACAAACAAAACTGTTTTTAAATATTTTGTAATAACATTTTAATTGCATTTGTCAATTTGTTTTAGTGTTCTTTCAATTACATTTTATAATTGTATAAACAATTGCATAATTGTTTTAGTGTTTTGCCATTTCAATCGCATTTTTTAAATAGAGGAAAACGTTTCAGTAGATATTTCTTTCATTCATATTAACTAAATAATTTAAATCAAAAGAAAAATAAATGCAATTTCTTACGTATAAATGTCTACCATATTCCATATTTACTACAAAAGTAACACACAAAGATTTTATTTAAATTCTAAAACCCTTTGAGGATAAATAACACATTCCAAAATTCCTAAAATACCTTTCCATGTATCCATTTAAAAGCCCTCGACATTTAAGCAGAAAATATCGCCAAACTCCAACTCCTAGAATCGCCCAATGAATCACGCCTAGACAATTTCAAGTGTTTCTATGCACTTTCCCACTTTGGAGTAATAGCCTTCCTTCGATCTCAATGTGACTTAATATACATTTTTCTGGTCTTAATAAGCGGGATTTAATTTCCCGAAAAACTGCAACTATGTATTTTCCGGGCATTAAGCACGGCTCAGCTTCAATTTGCTGCCATCGAAAACAAATAGGGAAATTGATGTCCGTGCATTTAATTGAAGGAAGGGAGAGTTGGACGATATTTACAGCGCGTCTCAAATCGAAAAGGGCTGCTGTTGACATTGATCTAATGCGCCATTTGTCAATAATATTGTCAGTCATTTCTTTCTAGTTTCGAACGTTATCGACAAGGCTGAGCGCATGCTTCAAAGAGGAAGTTTATGAGATCATATCCAAAGATGACGAAAATGAAATAGGGGGTTGGGTGGTGAGGAAATGGATTTTTATAGAAAGAACAACAAGAAGCCGACCTGAAATAGTAGCTCCCCTATTGTTGCTTCCGGCTTTGTGAAATGAAATGTTTTCTCTTATCTGGTCTTTGCTAGTTGGACGAGTTTGTGGACGTTTCTTTTTCTGGTCCGTTTTTGTTTATATCTGGACAACGAGAATCTTTCTTCCATAATAAATTTTTCGTTCTTCTTTTGAAGAAAGGCCTGCAGACTTTCGCTAATTCGAATGTTCAAACTAGATGCAAGAAGTGTAAAATATTTTTCCATCTTATTTTGATGCATATTGTTTTGATAGAGCATCCTAAAAGAATGCACTGCAAAAGGAAAAACGAAATTTTGAATTCTTTAATTTGTGAATGAACTAAAGTGTTTCGTTTATTTGTTTAAATATATCAATCAAAATTAATAAAATTTCACACATGGTTTTATTCAATACACAAATTGGTATTGTACTTTAATTACATTGTTTTTGAGTATATTTTAATGATTATATTTTGCTTTCAAAATTAAGCAAAACTGCTGTTATTTTGTTAGAAATATTGTCTTCCATGAAATATTTTAATTGTTGTTTAAGAGAGGTATGTTTTATGTTTTATATTATTGCGCACCTCGATAAATAATCTAAGTGATAGTCGTCCAAAATTGGACCATCAAAATTGAAATTAAAATAAATCCATTTTATAGGATTTATTTATTGAAATATAATAGAGGACTCCCTATCTCCATAATTGCATGTAACTGAGAGTGACTTTAAAATTTGCAAACGGGAACTTTGATTTGGATTTTCACACAGATGTCAAGGACAGTGCCAGGAACCTAAAAAAAGAAAAAAAAAATTGAAATTTCATAATCCCCGGGAATTTTAAATTGAAAATTGGTTTTACTTTTGGACACAGTAGTACATCGCGTTTTGTACAACTAATTAAATATTAATCTGTATGGTTTCATCCCGTATACTGTTTTTACTAGATTTTATTCCTTTATTTACACCTTTCTTAAATCCCTTATCTTACTTTTTTAGTAAACTAAAATATTTCTGTGATAAAAATGCCTTAAATTTTTAATAAAGGAAAAAAAAAAAAGTATATAAATACTCTTATTAATTTTAGAAATTTATCTCAGTCTTTAAAAATTCGTTGATCTTAAAAATCTCTGAATAGAAAATAGGGACTAAAATTGAAAAGGCTTGTTCGAGAAGTTAAGTTCCTTCGCAGGGCAAATGTCGTCCTGTTTAAAAAAGGTGTGAAACCACTTAATCAGGTTAATTCAACAGAAAAAGAAATATCCCCATCCGCCTTGAAAGGGAAAAAAATTCTCCCTACTCTTAAATGTGGAAATAACAAAGGTGAATTTTCTTTTTCTTTTTCTAAACTGAAGAAATAGAAACTGGTTTGGAGAAAATCAGCCTAAGTTTTGATTTATAAATTTCTAACTCTCAGCCATGTTGAAAAAGTTAAGAATTCGTTAATCATTAGCTTTGATTCTGCGAAATAATCCAACATCGCCTTGCTTGACGTAGCGCTAACACCTAAATTGCTCTTAAGAGTTTTTACTGAATTATCATCAGCATGAAATGTCTCTTAATTTAAACATGCTGGCCAATGAAATTTATTTACTTAACAGAATGCTTTTAAAAAAACCGGAACGTTATTTTTCTTATTATTGTGTATTTTCCCACCCAAATAATGGCCAAAAGGTAACGAGAAAATGGCAGAGATTAAAAACTTGTTTGGTTTAAAGTAATCTCGTGGTAATTAATGCTAATAAAGGAAATGCTAACATTCATAAACATGCGTTGCGAAGGAGGTAGGAGCCGTCATTATCAATTAAGGTAAAGTAAAAAATATTTTCTTTCTGGCCTGGAAAGCTTGTTAAATAGCTAAATGAAAGAATGTAAAACTGGAAATTGTTATTACATTCTAAAAAAAAGGAATTGTTTTTGTGTTAACTGTTTGAAGTAAAAATAAATATAGGAAAAAGAATTAATTTTAAAGGTGTTTCAATGAAAGTATTTAGATAAAGGCTGTTGGAAAAGGACTAGGTCCAAAAATTGTAAATGTTTCAGTAATGTATTTTATAGACCTGAAGTTTCTAATGTTAGTTAACAATTGAAAAATCCATATTCACATAATAAGGAATGTATAAGAAACATGAATGAAGAACAAACACATAAAGATTAAAAATTTCTCTTTTCGCAGGTTGAAGAAAAAGGTAGAACGAAGCATTTACTATACAAATGCTATGCGGAACCGACCATCTATCAAAATCGTTTTAAAAATCCTTGAGGATTAGTCTTATATGCTGTCCAGATCTCAATACTTGCGATTTGCTATGATTAAGCTATTGGATGTTAGAGATCTACCATTATCTTACTACCTCATCTACTATTTACTACCTTAAAATTTCATCCAATGATATTTCTCAAGATTACTAATGACATGCTTGGTAATATTTCTCTCAAAATTATGCATGGCATTCAGGTATTTTTAATGTATAAGAACCGGCATACGAAACATTTTTACGGAGTATATCAGGTTTGTTGACAGTTGTTTGTCATTACAATATTATTGTTGTACATTTCTAGATATATTAGGCCATTAGGAGTACCCCTGTTGGATATTGATATCGTAGATCTACTATGAGTATTCAGCTTTCCCATAAATCTTGAAATCTACTTTCTTAAAGCAAAAATTTAAAAAATGTAGGGTAAAAGTTTTCTTTTATGTATCCACTTATTCTTAAAACACTGTAGATAAATTTATTATATATAAGGTATCTTGAAGTTTGTAATTACAAAGTTATTTATCAAAATCAACTCTATTAAATTCGTATTATGCACTGAAAATTAAGATAACGGACGATAATATGAAAAAAAATGACGAAAAACATTAAAAATGATACTAATGAAATTGGCCCATTGCTATCAAAGAATTTATCCTAGGGACTATTATTATCAGTAGTATTTTTAAATTAGCATGATTTTGAGAACAAATTTATAATGCCACTAAAGCAATATTCCATTAAACATGAGGAATGAAATGTAATTAACAACTTTTTAATCACAACCTATAATCCAGGATTAATTTTTAAATATTTGCTTTTGTAGCCAGAATTGTTGAAACCTACTTTGAATCATCGACTAATAGATTTTTCTGAATTTTCCTTTCTGCTGCGGCCTGAGGGCCAACTGGCTAGTACTCTGGCCTTTGGTAAACAGGCTTCAGGTTAGAATCCCTGATGGTGGCGGGGATGTTTGTTAGTGGTTCTGAATCCACTTAGCCCAAAATGACAGTAGAGCAACAAACCAACCATACCGCAATAATACATCACTACAACGTATTTTTAATTAAATGCTCCCTAGCTTGCTGTCACCTTCTTCCCCATATCTGTATCGTTCCACTATAGAAGGAAGTGTTAAAGCCTACTTTGAGAACCATTGCTCCAAACACTACTTCTTTACGAGATGCTGCAAATGAACCAAATATTTTGAAGTAAT
Organism: Caerostris extrusa; assembly: GCA_021605095.1. Classification (NCBI taxonomy): domain Eukaryota; kingdom Metazoa; phylum Arthropoda; class Arachnida; order Araneae; family Araneidae; genus Caerostris; species Caerostris extrusa. Next base: position 16,799 of record BPLR01016392.1, read on the forward strand.
TAAACCCGGATTTATAAAAATGCCACGCCCCTTAATCCTAAGAAAAGGATTTAAATATTTAAATATTTAATATTTTAATTAGATTTAGTTAAGTAATGCATCGAAATTTCTAATAAGCATTCCATTATCAAATGTGAATCACTCATTTTTTGACTTTATTCCAACGCATTTGAAGAAGTTACAAGATAACAGTGAAATATCACAAGCGGATATCACACTGTTCTTTGCTTAAAAAACAATCTTTTTTGATTTTAGCAATGTAATCTCTCTATTTACTTTTTTGAGATATGATTATTTAAATTTATCTTATTAAATAAAAAGGAAAATCATTCATTCACTTGCAAAAAAAACTTTCAAAAATACGGACACGTAATATATGATTAGTTTATCATTTACTAAGAAAATATGTAAATCCTTGAATTGAAAAGAAAAAAAACTGCTGAAAATATACTAAAGTAATCTTCCAAGCCATAATAACTATTATTTTGCTCCTTTATTTTATTGTCTTTTTATTTAATAATAATAGCTGAAATCAAGAAACTTCTTATAATTCTCTGAAATGTATATATTTAATCAGTTTTCAAACAGTTGATTTTAATGCCATGAATAAATGTATTTCTCGTAATATGGAGAAAACAGTTTTAAATGTAATTTAACACAAGTGAAAAACATCATGCGAATAATAGTTGCAAAATTTTTAATAATAATTTTATAATGTCTGATATTCATCATATGATTTCTAAATCTACATTTTGTGGGCAGAAAAAGTTTTTGTTTACTGTTTCCATAAATGTGAATTTATTTTAAATAATTTCCTGCTTTTTTTAAATATTAAAGATTTCATATCGAAATTATGTTTAATATTTTTAAAAATTCATACATATATATCTACTCATGTGTTATATTCAAATGTGAAAATTTATTTAATAATATAAAAATAATGAGCTGTTTTCGTAAATAAACTTCCTCCTTTATTTGAATTGTTATTCTATTCCCATCGATTTTGTGGTAATCAACTAAACTAAAATGTTGAATAATATAAAATCTATGTTTTTCTCTTATTTCCTTTTTCAGTATGTTTTACTCCTTAAATATTTTGTTATAATGTAATAATTTTCTGAATCATTTAATAAATTTCAACAATTGTATTGGGGTTTCTGAGAATTTAAATACTGCATTTTATTAAGATAATTCAAATACAAATACATATAAAGCTTCTGATTTATTCAAAAAGGTGTTTTATGTTGTCTACAAAACAATTTGAACATAACGTTAACAGAAGTGGTTGTTTCAAAATAAGGAATATAAGCATACGTGTTTCTAAGGATAAAACCCCAATTTTCTTCCATATAACGTATTTCCAAGTTACTGAAATTACCATGATCATTAAAATATACAGAATTTAAACAAATTTATGTTTTATATACATTTTAGGACAGGACACAAAAAATAAATAACAAAACATTTTTTGTGTTACTATAATTTATTTTTATATTATTTACATTCACTACATTTGTGTCTTAACGTTAATCTATGCAGTTCATATAGTCTGTGTTTAGAAGTTTAGAAATATGTGAAATGTTTATAAGCTTTCAAATCTGAGCTGTAAAATTAGTTTTTGTAATATATATTATTATATATGAAATATAATACCGAATTCCAATTTTTTGAAATTTGTCATTTGTTTAATTTCTACTGGAATATTTTTCTAATGATGTTATTTGTAGATGATTAATTAAACTATAACTATAAAAAAAAGGTCGATTTTATTCAAATAAGTATATGTTTCATTATTTATACCAAAGTTAATCACAAATAGTTTTTTATTTATTTGAAAATATTTTGAACAAATTTAATTTCATGTTCATCATAATTTCACAAAAATGCATTTTCTTGTTTTGTTTTAAAAGCATTTTTCAATTAGTACAGCAGAAAATATAGCCAAACTCACTTCTTATATCGTTGAAAGAATCGGATATTTTAAACCGTTTCTGTCTGTTAAACCGTTTCATTCCAACAATAACTTTCATATATCCTAAAGCTGACAAAAATATATTTTCTGATTTTTGATACACAATATCTCATTTAGCAAAAATTGCAACAATGTATTTTCGGACGTTAGGCATAGAGACCTTAATTTGTCATCGAAACAAATTGGCAAAACTGACACTGATGCATATAATTGGACGAATGGAGATTCTGACTCTATTTAATGTGCATCTACAACGAAAATGGTCTCTTTGGCATTTATTTAATGCGTCAATAGTCAATAAAGATTTGTCAGTCATTTCTTTGATCGTTATCGACAGGACTAAATGCTTCAGGGCGAGGGTTTATGAGATCATCAAGACCCGCAGAAGAAGAAAATCGAACGTCTGAGGAAGAACAAATGGATCTTCGTAAGAACAGGAAGTAAGGGCTGGAGGAGTAGCTCATCTACTGCTGCTTCCGGCTTCGTGAAATGAGATGTTTTCTCTTATCTCTGGTGCTCTTTCCTTTGATGAATCTGCGAGTTTCCTTTGCTCGTACTTTTCCATCTCTATAAGGAGGCATCTTTGCATCCTTTATAAATTTTGTTTTGAAATGAGAGATTTATTTCTTAAATGTTCAAACCAAATTCTAGATATATATACATATATTTGCATATGTCTCGACACGTTTTAGCATATAATATTAAATAACAGAAATTAATGCAAAGAAATAATTTTTGTTTGTGTATGTCAGTGTGCACTGCATTCAATTTTTATAATATGACTTTTTAATTCCTACAACAGTTGAAAACACATAATTTTAACTTAGTGTAAATGTAAGTGATATTCAAAATCATTCTGATTTTATTACTTTTATGCGTGTTGGAATTATGATAAGTGGAAAAACTATCGAGAACTTTGGAAAATGTAAATATATACATACATATATTCTATTTAATAACCATCACTCCTTTAATATTTTCAAATACATTATTTTACTAAAGTCGTTCGGTTTCGAGCTATGGTTTTCCAATATGTGATCTTTAGGTCCTTCAGATTTTTTTTTTTTTTTTACTTCATCACTACCTCTCTCTTTTTTTTTTTGGGGGCCTTCCTTTTCTTTTTTTTTTTTAAATAAAATAATTAATTTTTTATTATTGGATTTTATTCAGAATTGTTTATTATCTTGATTTTATTCGGAATTGTTATCCCCCATTTCCCCAAGTTCTAACATTGTTAGGGAGTGTGTATATTAACAAATTCTTAGCCTTGTGTTTTTTAATTGTTTTCATTTTATCTTTAATAATATTTTTTCCTGTTACAAAAATAGTGACATTGAATTAGGATTATATAGCTGAGATTCAATTTTTTAAAATTTCTCCATGAAAAACTGAATTTTGTTAAAATTCGTTGTTTGACTTCATGTCACTGAAAATCGAATCATTCGAATTCCGTCACAAAGTGGAGTCCTTCCATTAATCTCTAATTATTTTCTTGTACTGTAAATGTGTTAAATATTGAATTTATCTAATTGCATGTATGGAGTGTTTATGCGTGTGTAAATAAAAATGGGAGTTCTAAAACTTGTGCTTCAAGTATCTCAACCCATTCATACCCACTACAATTTGTTACGTGTCTTAAAAATGAGCACGTCTTTCAAAATAACTGATTAAGATTACTGCTAATACAGATACTACATTACAGATAATGTAGTTTATTTTTAATATAATTCAAGATTTTTAAACTGCTTTTTAATATTTAAAATTATAAATAGTATTTTTATCATGTACATACTTTAAACTTATAGTGTTTATTTCTTCAATAACGAGCTCTTAGTTTTACTTTAGCAATTAAAACTTTCAATCACATTTTAGAGTACTATATTAACAACACATTTTATATTTAAATAATTTCTTGAACTCGTTAAGAATAATAAACGTTTAAAACAATATAATGTATTTTCAAATTTTCTTAAGAAAGTCTCAATTATTTTGGTGTAAAGATATCTTAACATATTATAGGATGCAAAATATAATTTCTTTGGTAGCATTTCATAGTTTTAAATTAAATTATATGAAATATTAAAATATGCTTAAAAATGGTATTTAATCCTATACTAACAAATTTGAAAAATTTTTCTCGTCAAGATTTCTTTTAGCCTATGCTTTATATTCTTTATGTCTATTGCAATAAATTGAGATTTAAAAAAGATTTAATATTTAATTTTAGATTTTTAAATTGAAATTAAAAAAAAGGGTTACATTTAGTGAAATAAAAGTATTAATAGGAATTCTCTTGTTTTTATTTTTCTTTTTAATTTCCTTTATTTTTTGGAAAAAAAATTCAGATCTTCTGAAAGTTGAGGAATAAAATCCACTGAAAAATAATCACTCTTTCATTGAAGTTCTTAGATTAACAATAGCCACAGTAATACTAAGCCCACATTTTAAAAAATATATATTTAATCTTATGTAACGAATGTCAAATTTTAATTTCCAAAATATCAAATAGATTTTTTATTAGAATAATCTTTAAATCTTTTTTTTTATTTTTCGTTTTCTTATTCGATATGATCTAATATAAAATTTGAGGGTGAAAAAAAAATCGAACAAATCCACTTCTTTAGCAGATTTCGATAAAAGTTCATGGTTGTCTGACTCACTTGACGAAGTATTTACGGTGACTGGATCGATTCAATTTGCAGGGTTTACTGAGTCGGATTCATACTGAGTGAAGCCGGCTGTTGCGGAGGTTGTCGCATAGAAAGAAGATGAATCATTGCTAAACCCGGTCAAAGTCTTCTTTTCAAAATGTATTGTACGTCGCAAGAGATTCAAAACATCCTAGAGGAATTACTGATTTAATTCGTGAGATCCTTTTTTTTTGAGTGAATTGAAGGAAAGAAATAAATTTAGATTTTTCTAAAATAATCTTTATTTATGAATTTATTAAAGTTTGAAAATTCCTTTTTTCTCATAAAAAACCGAATAAGGTATTTATACTTATTTGATCTAATACATGCATTTATATGTATATATATATATACATATATTTAGTAATTATTAACCTTTTGCACATGAAAGGCAGAACAATTTAAGGAAATGCCTTTTTGTGCATGTGTGTCTGAGAAGTTTAAAGTATCAAATTATAAATATTTGAATGATTTTTAAATAAAAACTAAAGGCAATTCCCCCCTTTTAAAATATTAAAATTAATCTTATCAATTTGAGATAATGTTTAAAAAAGTCAGTTAATAATATATACACAAATTTAACATTAAATGAACTATTAATGTAATGAAATATAATGTGTAGTACTGTATTTTTTGTTATTTAAATGTACTATTAATATGTTTGAATGGAGTTATATTTTTAAAAAAGAACTTAAATACTGCTATACATTTGCAGGTTTATAAGACAGAAAAATTTCCTTCAGATAGTTAATACGAATCTTTCTCTTACAATATTCTACATAATCTACCCTTTTCTCAAAACGATGATACAAGAACCCAACTACTAGTAGTAAATGAATCACTTCGAATGTGACTTGAGTGGGGAAAGATTTCTGATACATTATAGGACCACTAAAACAGCAGATATGTATCATATTCAGTATTATTCAGAGTGCACCATACAAGCTTACTACACTGCACTTGTATTTTATTACCACAATTTTATAGATATTCAGGGAATTTCAGGATTAGGTGCTTTTCGTGGGCATCTCCGGCATAGCCATAGGAACTTCCAATTTGATTTCGTTTGTTCGGATTTCAAACCTAGCTATCAACTGGACAATCCTGCGCACTATGTGGCAGGTATCAGGTATCTAAATTTATATCCCTATCAACGCGCGTAAAATATTTTTTCAAAGTTCTTTCAATCTAAAAAATTAAATCATTATTTTGAAATTCGCTTAGAAATCTAACGGGTACGAGTGTTTTTTTTTTTGCCAACTTTCAAAGGGTAGAATTACCATCAGTCAGCTAGTTTTTAAATGTTTGCAATCCAGGAATTAAAAGATTTACCGTTTTCCCTTTCCGGAAGTTGTCTGGAAGCTCATTCTTCAAAGGTGATAAGAATTTGTTTGTTACTCTACTGCCATTTTGCCCACTGTAGGCTATATTTTAGGCTGGGACCTACAATTTAACGTTTATTCCGAAACCCTTAACAAAAATCCATGACGCCAAGATATGAACTTGAAGCACCAAACGCCAGAGTGCTAGCCAATTGACCATGAGGTTGCGAGGAGACAGCGATACTTATTTTTCTAGTTCACCAATAAAAAATTCGGGCACATCTTTTATAAAATCCTGACGCAGCTAATCATTCATAAATAAGTTTCCTTTTTTTACTTATGACATTTATAAAAAAAACCATAAAAGATTACATATGTTCTTCCACTATTAAGATAAAAATTTCGGTACAATGAAAAAAATTTTTCATGAACTTAAATAAGTATTAAAAATTTTTTTAGGCTGTTATTAATGATTTCTAACAACAAAAGCGAGGGAGGAATGACTGACTCTTCTGATTACATCCATCACGTTAATCCTTTTCCCAATCATTTGAGGCCAAAAATCCAGCGACACATCCAACACACACGGCGGCCATCAGTTGTACCTCTCTCGCATTGCCATCACGTTCTTTTTTGACAGCGGGATTTTCAGATTAACTGGTCAGGAGAGCTGAATTATGGTTGAAAGTCGTGGCTCCGCACAAAGGGAAGATTGAGAAAATGTTTCATTGGTAGTCCGTGAAGATGGGCAACTGCTTCTATTTTTCATTTTCGGGGTCAGGTTCTTTTTGTTAAGTTACAATAGGTTGTCAGAAGTTCTGTATTTACTAAGAATAATAATATTGATGTTATGTTTCGTAACATAATATTTATTTTAGAGACTTTATTACAAAACCTTTGCTACTAAGAAATTGCAACGTTAAAGAATAACAAATAAGGCTTGAAAAAATATTGGGAAATATCAATGTTTATATATTTTTAACATAAGACAAATGCCTTAAAATTAAATTTGTAGCTTAAAACTAAATTAAAATATATTCTAATTATGTTTTAATGTAAACAAATTACTTCAATTTCACAAAGGTGCTTAGAAATGCTTAATAAAACAAGATATGAGTGATATTACAGCACATTATATAAAAACAAATATGCAAAGATTTAAATATATGTGGAAAGAATGCATTATTTATTTTTAAAACCTATATGATTTCTTAATTAGAGAATAATAATTTCATAATAATTAGAGAAATTATAAATTACATTTATATCAGAACACGAACGCTTTCAGCAAATTATCATTTATATCTTATTATTACGCAGTAAAATAATTTAACTGTCTAATATTTTTTTCATATGATTAATAAGGTCTCTATGTGTTCAAATTAAAGAAAATGCCATCGGAGACAAAGAAATATACATGTGGTTTCTTTTTCTATCAAAAATTAAAAAAAAATATGAATTTAGTTCTATAGATTGTAACAAAAGGCTTTCTGAAATAAGTTAGTACATTAATAACTCTAATTAGCGTTGAAGATATCCAATTCTACATGCCAATTTCTTCTTCAGTCTAGACAGTTCAGTTCTGTTCAAATAATTCTGTTCTTGTTGAGTGCGTAGACTTACCAGCGTCTTCAGATATTCTCATGCGAAACTTTAGATAATTCATTGGACGCTTTCTTCAACGTTTGCATATGAATTACACGGCTGTTTGCATTTTCGTAGGAGCAAGTGGTGTCAGCAAGCCCTGTAATAAATTTGGAACTCTCGCTTTCTAGAGTGAAATGAGACAGAGGTGAATGACTATTACGGAAGCACTGGAGGATATATGAATACTGTATGGCAGTATGCAAGTTATCAATTTCTTTTATTATGCTATTTTGAGTTATTTTATATGTTTTAAAGAATGTTTTTATTATTCAATGCATTCTCCTTCATCAAATGTTTATAATAAAATTAAAACAAATATTAGATAAAAAGAAATGCATTGAATAATAAAAAAGGATTCTTTCTAATAATAAATGATAATCTACAGGAAATAAATGATCATTCTACAGGTATATATGACAAACCTAACTAATATACTTAACTAATATTGCTTATTCAGGGCCTGAATGGCCGAGTGGCAAGCACCCGGTACCACAGGTTTTCGGGTTCGAGTCCCGGCGGTGCCAGGGATGTTTGTAGTGGTTCCGGAATCCACTTTAAACTGTAGGTCCCGGTCTAATAGTATCGTTGAGCATTGCTGGGGCATTGTTACTACACCACCGTAGCACCACAGGTTTCGAATACGAGTCCGGCTGTGCAGTAGTTGCCTTAGTGGTTCTAAAATCGAATTTGGCCGTAGTTTCGGTCTATTATTATTATTGAGTGTAAGGCTGACAACATTACCCCATTAAAAGATACCATCTCTAGGCACGAAATCTACCAGTAGGCAGACGACCTTGGCCCACCATGGATTGTTTTGCCACTAAGATGATGAAATTATCCAATAAAACAAACATTAAAATCCTTTTATTATTGATTATAAAAGAGCTTCCATTTTAATGATCATTTAAAAATACAGCGTAGAGGTAATTTTAATCCACTTTTTGTATTTTGGCGAAATGTTATAGAAATTTTCAAAATTGTAAATGTTGATTCTTTTATCTTCTTTTAAGATAAAATTTTTAATAAATATACTATTAAAATTTAAAAAAATAGACTGTTTATTTTTGCAAAAATATTATTAAGAGAAATTATTTGCTTGCATGTACATTTTACAATTTACACTGAAGTGACAAAAGTCATGGGATACCTCTTAATATCGTGTCGGCCCTCCTTTCGCCCGGCGACATGTCATGGACTCAACAAGTCGTTGAAGTCTTCTGCAGGAATATTGAGCCACTGCCCTTCGATAGACGTCCATAATTGTGAAAGCGTTGATGGTGCAGGATTTTGGGCACGAACAGACCTCTCGATGATGTCCTATAAATGCTCGATGGGATTCATGTCCGGGCGATCTAGGTGGCCAGATCATTCGTTGGAATTGTCCAAGAATGTTCTTCAAACCAATCGCGAACAGTTGTGGCCCGGTGACATGGCGCATTGTCATCCATAAAAAATCCCATCGTTGTTTGGGTACATGAAGTCCATGAATGGCTGCAAGTGATCTCCAAGTAGCTGAACATAAGCATTTCCAGTCAATGTTCGGTCCAGTCGCACCAGAGGACCAAGTCCATGCCATGAAAAAACAGCCCACCCCATTACGGAGCCACCACCAGCTTGAACAGTGCCTTGCTGACAGTTTGGGTCCATGGCTTCGTGGGGTCTGCGCCACCTCGAACCCTACCATCAGCTCTTACCAACTGAAATCGTGACTCATCGGACCAGGCCACGGTTTCCATTCATCTAGGGACCAACCGATATGCTCACGTGCCCACGAGAGTCGCTGCAAGCGATGTCGTTCTGTCAGTAAAGGCACTCGAGTCGGTCTTCTGCTGGAATAGCCCAAGAAAGCCAAATTTCTCCGCACAGTTCTAACAGACAAGTCCCTTGTACGCCCCATTCATTTCTGCGGTTATTTGACGCAGTGTTGCTTGTCTGTTAGAATTTACGACTCTTTGCAGACGTCGCCGGTCTCTGTCGTTAAGTGCAGGCGGTCGACCACTGCGCTGTCCATGGTGGGATGTTATGCCTGAAATTTCATACTCACGGCCCACTCTTGACACAGTGGATCTGGGAATGTTGAATTCCTAACGATTTCCGAAATGGCATGACCCATGCGTCTAGCTCCAACTAACATTCCGCGTTCAAAGTCTGTTAATTCCCCGTCGTGCGGTCATCATCACGTCAAAACCTCTTCACTTGAACAGAAATGAAAAGCTCTGCGCATTTATGCTTGTTCTACGCGATGCTACTGCCATCTGAAAATTTGCATATTGCTATCCATGACTTTTGTCACTTCAGTGTAAATTTGAAGTTTTGAAAAACGGGTCTTAGCAGCAAGAATTTCAATATGATATTCTGATGTAGCAGAGATATGAATATGATCATGAATGGGAAAGTTGTCAATATGATGTTTGCATTAATACAAAAGAAATGAATGTAATGTTCCCTTGAATAGCAAATATGTCAATTTGATGATAATATGAATAGGATAGATTTCAATTTTCAAGATATCAATATATAAGAATTCCAAAAGAAAAGCAAATACATAAAAATGGTACTCCCATGAATAGAAGAGGGTTTAAATTACATGGAAAGAATATTTTTAATTAATATTTAAATTTAATTGGTTTTAAATGTAAGATCCTACTATCATAAGACAGGTACGTTAGATAGTGTATGATCATAACAACGATATGTTAGTTTAAGTGTTACGTTCATAAGTCTGGTGTTTTTTTTTTCAAATTATTGTTAGCGAGTAATAGGTCAAAATTGAAGTCATATTGATTTTTTTTATTTTCTAGCATTAATAAAACGATCAATTTACTGGACAAATAATATTGCTAGAAAAGTGCAAAAAATATGCATTACTGCAAAAATATTATAAGGGGTAATAATTCGTTGGCAACTCAAAGTATAATTTAGGTTTTATGACAAAATTTACTAGTAAAGGATTTACAATTCAAACATAATTTCAATTGTTCTTGCTTTTATTTGATTTTCAAAATATTCCTTTACGAACGTATTAAAGGGGTTTAAAGGCTTATTTGGAAATTCGGAAGCATTAAACAACGATATAAAATATAGCCACTTTCCAAAATAACGTGACCTGAACTATTTTATCACTCTCGCATCACAGAAGCAAAGAAATATGGAAGTAGATTCAGATACGCATGATGATTTATACACAAAGTGCTGAAGAGACAAAACAAATATTTTCTCACATAAATATGGCTCACAATATTTTTACACGTAAATACATTTTTATTTTGATTAGAAAATTTAAAATTATACTGGGGATATGCATACAACACACGTAACACTGGGGATATGCATGTTCATTTTGTAGGATGGAAAATCTCTCACGAATTTTGAAAGATAGGTCAACGTCCTAAAACTTCCAGATGCTGTCACTAAATGTTTGTTTTAAATTGTGGTGGAACCAGGGAACAGTAATAATTAACCGAAGGTTCCATTTTAAAATTAGCAATACGCTGTCTCAGATCTCATTGGTTAAATATAAAGGAAAATAAGCATTAGTAGTGACATTGAACAATGTTTATCATTGAGTATCACATCATATCATCATCTATCTTTTATCATCACATTTACTTTATTCATCAAAAATAGAAAAGTTATTCTCAAATTGTCTGCAAAAACGCCTTCAAACATTCACGAAAGAACCATTTTGACAAACATCACGCAAAGAAAATGGAAACAAAAAAGTTAGTATTCTCTCACAGAATTCCCCCAATATCTTTCTCGAAAAACGTTTTAGAGAGTAAAGGTTTCTTACAGGCCATTGAATACCATCGTAAAGGCTTTCATCAAAACAGAGAACCATTCTGAAATAAAAAGAAGATATACCCAGCGTACCTATTTGAATTATTAAATGGACGTCTTTACAATAATAGCATCGCTATTGCAGCGAAGAACAAAGTCTACAGCTGGTGAAGGAAAAGGTATTTCCCTTTGGTTCAATGGTGAACTATCTTTTCCACGAAAAATTCGCTGGGTTATTTTCTCGGAGCAGAGGATGTTGAAACTTTAATGCTCAGTTACCACGTCGAATCTCAAAAACGAAAGGAAGTATAACATTCTTCGAAGCATTGCAAGCTGCCTTCTGGCCTGGAAACGATGGGAGAAAGGGGAAGGTAGAAAGAATACAACAAAATGATGATGCCTTCTTTACATATTTATGGTTCAAAAAACGTTCAGTTTATTTTTCTTCTTTTTATCAGTGTTTTCTTACATGTTCTATCAATATGCGAACATTTTATGTTGTTTTCAGGTGGATTTGGAAATTTATGTTTTATAAAAATATTTGCATATCTTGCATTTTTAAAGTTGTCTGGTTTGTAAACGTATGCATGTATCATTTATTTTGAACTTTAGTTGAACGGTTTTGCATGTATAAATGCAGCTGTAGGGTGCATTTATACTTTATACTTTTTACAAATTATAAAAAAAGAGAGATTCAGTTTTTCCTGTGGGAACTTTATATTTTTTATGTTATTCTAAAAATCGCGATAAAAGTTCTGACTCATCCTTATTTTTTAATAAAAATAAAGACTATTAGTTTTTACAATAAAATCAATGCGTGTGTTGTGCCTAATCCTCAGCGTGTTCTGGTAATGTGGGACGGACATCCTACATGAGTAGTTTATTCAGGATGGATAATACTTGTAGTTTCCTTCTACTGTTTTTAAATTAAATATTCTTTTTCGTATTACAGGATTTTTAAAAAAGAAAAAAGTAATCCAAGAATTTAGAAAAGTCATGTTAGAAAAATTAATTATTTTAACCGTCACAATAGAACTAATAATAAGGGGTTAAAGCTCCTTTAGGAACGTTTTATGCATGCAGCATTAAACATTAAAAATCCAAAACAAATATTAATACTTGTTTTGGAATATAATACATTTGCTGATTAAACATAAAATTATGTTATTTTTGCCATATACACTATCTTTATTATTCTCTTTAAATTTAATAAAACCCTTCCTAAGTAAGAGACTCAAGAAAAATAAAGAGTCCCCCTTTCCCGACTTTATTACCTCCATAAATAAACACAAATGAGGCATAAAGTAAACAATTTTCTTGCCTGATTTTTGACATTGACGTAAAAGGTTGTTATTTTTAAGCATCGTAATTATTTTAAAAACAATTCCTAAGTGCACTTTGCGTCAATCAATTCAAAATGAAAGCTTATTTCCAACTTCAAAAAAGTCAAACAAAGTGAAAAATATATCATGTCTTCTCGTGATTAAATTAATCTCTTTCTGCTGAAAATAAGTAAAAGAACACAAAATACTTTATTTTTCTCGATACTGTGTAAATATCAAAGTGCATAAAAAGTATCACCAACTAAAATAAAGCAAGTACTTAAAACTAGGGATATGCATGCGTAACATATAACACTGGGGATATGCATGTAACATATAACACTGGGGATATGCATGTTCATTTTGTAGGATGAAAAGTCTCTCATGGATTTTGAAAGCTAGGTCAAGTTCCCAAAACTTCCTGACGCCGCCACTGGATGTTTGTTTTAAATTGTGTTTTAACCAGGAACATTTGATTGACTTCACCGAAGAAGTGTTCTTTCTAAATATGAACCACACGATTTTCAGATTGGACTTTGTATAGGCATACAGGAGAGTTAGTTAACTTTGAAATTATGTTTATCATTGAGTAAATTTTTATCATTAGATATACTTTATCCTATTCATCAAAAATATAAAAATTATTCCCAAATTGTCTTCCAAAACGCTTTTTTAAGCATTCACGAAAAATTATTTTGCAAAGAAAAAGAAAACAAAAAAGAAAAATTGAGGAAATTCTTTTAAGAAACAAAAAAGAATTGCAAAGAAAAAAGAAAACAAAAGATAGCATTCTTCTCACAGAATTCCC